>BLBF01000066.1:3540476-3567834 GCA_015471245.1 Laticauda colubrina
TTCCATCGAGGAAAGTTATTAACAGTTTATTTAAATGTTTTATTTGTGTTCCCTGTTGTAAGAAGATGCAGCTTTCTTTGATGATTCTAACAGGTCATCACTAGGACGAAACTTATAGCAAGGTGTCATTTCTTCTGGATAAGCCAACTTCATGGCCAAAATGTTAGACAAGGTGCCATCAAGGTGCCATTCTTTTTCTTTTAACATCAGACATGGGTATATTTTAATGAATTTTACTACGGAACTTTACTAAATGCAGAGAAACTGGACACAAAGTTGCATGTGACGATCGCAAACACGAAAGTGGTCACGTGAATAACTAACCAATCAGAGCGTGTTATATCCGGTGGTAGAAAAAGCAAAATGGAGGCGCCCAGAGTAAAAAGAAATGTGCTGTATGTGTATATGACTGTATGGTAATATCGATATTGCGTGATCTGAGAAGTGGTGTCATGTCGTTTGTGTGAGAATCAGATTTATGCGCGTATAAGCCAACCCCCAAATTTGAAAAAAAAAAAAAAAGCGCGTTTTAAATTCGGCGTGAGATTGAGGAGCCTTGTCGTGAGAAATGACAAAAAGTCGTGAGACTCATGGCAGAACCGTGAGAGTTGGCAGGGCTGTCCTTGTGTCTACCTGTGTGCAGTGCTCTAGAGTCTATAGCATCGTTTTGAAAGGTAGAAGTTGAAACATTTTATGTCCAGGATGTGAGGGGTCTGTAGGTATTTTCACAACCCACTTTTTGACTCGTGCATTATACAGGTCCTTCATTAAACTGTAAGACTGTATCAAAATAAGGTCAGGAATAATCCAGTTGTGAAAGAGGGATCTATTATAAGTTAGCTAAAGAGACACCTGATTTTCCAGGTGCAGAGATGATCTCCTGTTCAATGAATTGGAGGTGCCATCTATTGTGCCAAACCATTGGTCCATCCCAGCTGGTTATGTTAATACTTGTTAGCAAACCTTATTCTGCATTTCACAATAAGAACAGGGTGTTGTTTGGTGGCCTACAAATGATAGAGATTGATCCTAGAATGTTCTACGTGATCAGAAGATGTTCTATCCCAGCGTGACTGTCTCTTCCTAAAATATTTCCCATCAGGGAGATGATCAACTCTATAGTTATGAAGAACTAATTTTAGCTAAGTGGGAGGCTAAGTCCATACCTTCCCTTTACATTCATTTGGATGTCTGAGGTGTATTTTTTTTAAAGCACCAGATATAGCACTTTGTGGGGGAAATAAAATAAAAAGTGATTGTATATATTTTTAATTTTTAGTTATTTATGTCAGAGCTGCCACAACTTAAACCTCTAAAAAGAAGTGATCCTTGTGTCAGGTTTCCAAGTAATACATCCCTTTCAATAAAAACTCTGAGGCAGGCAAGTTCCTCAAAGAATATTTTTATTACGACATATCAGACTGGCATATTGCTGGTGGAAAACCGGCTCTAAGCTGCCACCGGTTTTTTCCCCAATTAAAAGTAAAACTTTATAACTTCCCCCCCAGAGTCCCAATCACATGGTCCAATCAGCATACAGCCCAGTGGCTTGGTGACCTCATTCTCCACCCTTCAGACACCTGCACCAGTGGTGGGATTCAAACATTTTTACTACTGGTTCTGTGGGTGTGGTTTGATGGGTGTGGTTAGGTGGGCGTGGCCATGTGACAGGTTAAGGTGGCTTTTTTTTTGTTTTGCTTTTTTGCAGCTTTCCCCCCCCCCACCCATTTTTTGGTCCTTCTGGGCCTCAGAGGAGCCACTGGGGAGGCATTTTTGCTCCCAGAAGGCTTCATTGGGGATCAGAAAGGGGAAAAAATGAAGGGGGGGGCCTGAGCCCCTCCCTCCATTATTTGCCTTCCTGGACCTCAGCAAGGGGGAATCCCAGCACAGCTGATCATATGAACAGCGGATTGTCAGGAGGGGAGAAAAGGAAGAAATACCTTAAGGGACCAGCATCAGGCAGGCAAGGCATTGGGCGAGTCAGTGTCAGTACAGAATCCGTGATTGTGCATGGTTTCGCCCAAGCTCACTTTCTGGAGGGTCCCGATTGGGACCGGAGCCACCCTGGTGGGGTGGTAAAAAAGGGGGAAATCACCTGGAGGGTCGAGGGGAGCTGCAACCCTCCTCCCTGACAGGAAAATCCCTTCCAAAGGCATGCTGCAGCAGTGGTCCCAAAATGGCCATCACGAAGATGAAAAACACTCCGGGGAAACAAAGTTTTGTGCTGGGGAGAGAAGTAGTGAGCAGAGTGTGAACCAGGCAAAGGACATCGCTTTTGAGATACCCCGCTATCAAATTAAAGGGCTATTTTGGAGGAAAGTATGTGGAAGCGGTGACCAGAGAAAGTGAGAAAGAAATTGGTTTTCAAATTTGGATTTTATTCCATTGGACTAATCTGGAGGAGAAATTTAAAGGAAAATACATTAACACAACAAAGGATTAAAAAATTAAACTGGACATATATTGAACTGTGGGTTCTTCAAGGGCATAACTAAATACTGGAATTGAGTGTGTTGAAAATAATAGCTAATGATTGAAATTAGCAAACTTAATAAAAATATTATATTCAATAAAGTTAAAAAGCAAAAAACTCAAGAGTGCCACCTAATGGTACAAGAAAACTTTAGTCCATTTTAAAATGAGTGCCTGGTGTTTTTGAGAGTTTGGATCTTATAACTTGAAACAAAATAAAAGGAACTTTATTATTGTCATAGAACCACCCAGTAATTTGGGAAAAAGTTGGGGGGCGAATTAGAAGATTTGGAATAAAGACTCAAGAGTATGAATTGTTGAGAATAAACTCAAAAGATATTGGCTGAAATAATATACTGGACTCTGAAATTCTATCAAAGAAGAGGATTTCAACTATTAAGGAAGAGGAAAGAAAAAGAAAAAAGGAGAAGATATAATGGAAGAGTTACTTGTTGATATAAGACTGGACTCACAAGACAAAAGATTGGATATGCAAGATACAAGGGACATGATAAAAATCAAACTTGAAATGTGTAATTATGTACTACAGAAATTAGAAATGGTGACTCAGACTCAGTATACACAAGAACAGTATAAACCAGAGGGGGAGGAGTTCTATAAAGAAGAAGCCAACTAAAAAGGACAAAATGAATAATTATTTGACCGGGGGGGGGGAAGGAATTAGAATTAAAAATTTGTGGTCTGATGGGATGATAAAAGGAAGAATGGTTCGGAAAATGGTTAAAGAGAGAAGGGAAAAGCAGAAAAAGGAAGTGCAAAGGAAAAACCAAAAGTTGGAGACAGAAAAGTTTAATAACTGGAATGGGAAAAGGAAGGGAATTAGAATGGGGTAAAAGGGGATTAAAAGAAATGACCAGAAAATAAAGAGGAATAGGAAACAAACAAGGATAAAAAGAAGGTACATTGTTCAAAGAGTGAGAGATAATGGGTTAAAAAAAAAAGGGGATAAGGAAGGGGATTCCGCAAAGTAATATCTTGGGATGTATAAGAATACATTGAAAATAATATTTTGTAATGTGTAGATAATTCATAGAGAAAATATAATGCGGAATCTGAGAAATTTATACATATTTGTGTTTTATACGAGATAGGGAGATTGATATTAAGGAAGAATGAAAGTGGTTAGCTCGAATTATTAACTGGAGAGGACAACTATATTTATAGATAAGGATTGATAAAATGACAAATGTGACAGAAAAAATAATAATTATATGAGAAATAATAATAGAAAGGAGATGCGAATTTTAGATAGCATTGTAAAATAAGATATGAGAATATACTAAGAAAAATGGAAGAAAATATATTACGATTTGGAATTGAATAAATGAACATAGAATTGAGATGAGAATTTTAGATAATGCTGTAAAATAAGATATGAGAACATGAATTGGGATTGGATAAGATAAGCTTAATATTTAATAATGACTAAGATGATGCAATATGAAATTAAACAAATAAAATGAATAGGTAACTATGGTTATGTTTGTATTGAGATGTGAAACCTGGAACCACACTGCTTGCCAAATGAGAATTTTTCATTAAAAAAAAATAAACTGAAAACTGAGAAAATTGAATAATGGAATTATTAGGTATGTTTAATTGATATGGTGGTAGGCATTTGGAGAGATTAAGGTTGAAAATAAATATTGAACAAGAATGAATTAATATGGATATAATGCAATGAGAGAAGTATGATGTTCTGTCTGGAAAGAAGCGTGCGAGACCGGTTTCAACAACAAATTCTTTTATTAAACTTGCTAAGCAATGGTAACGGAACAACTGCCCAAGCCGCGGCAGCCCTTAATATAGCGGCTTGCCCTCAGCTTGTGACCAATGACACTACTTTAATTGTTCCTGCCATTTGGTGGGCTAATCGGATTGGTTCTCTAATAGCCAATCCGAGAATAGCCATTTCGGCCAATCAGAATAGGGAACTTGGAGCCTACCAAGTTCCATACATAACACCCTCCCCCCTTGGTTTAGTCCAACGTGCGTCACGTAGTCCCGCAGGTAGGTGGAGCTTTTTTGAGTACTGGTTGACCTGCGCAGCTCAGTCTCGGTGTGGTCTTTGAGCGATTCGGATGGGATCGCTGTCTCTCTGTTCCTTCTCCCTGGAACCTCCTGGAAGGGTGAGTCAGCCTTGCCGCTCCCGCCTGAGTCTCTCGGGCTGGTTGTGATGGCTCCGCCGCTCCCTCCTGGTTTGACCGGGTTGGTCGAGCTGGCCTGGCTGTCTCCTTCCCGGAAGGCCTCGCTTTGTTCTCCTGCTCCGGGACTTCTCATTTGGGGTTCATCTAACCGTGAGTGCTCTTTTTGATTTGTTTGATAGTTTTTTTGTAGTGTTTGTTGTCTTGTTATGGGAGGTTCGTCTCTCCCTTTTTTATTATTTTGTATTTCCCCCTCCCCAGTTGTTTTTTGGTTGGTATTTATTTTTGGCTCTGGTGTGATTTTTCGTTTGAGATTGCGAGAACGAAGCTGGTCTATGTGCCGCTTCTAGGAGTAGTCGGTAAGACCGGGCCCCTGTAATTTGGGTGATTGTGGCTGGAAGCCACAATGGTTCCCCGGAGAGGTTTCTCGCATAGACCAGGTCGCCAATTTCAAATGTTCGGTATTTTCTGAAGGAGTCGGGGGGTTTGTCCCAGCTGTAAGTGGGGTGCAGTCAGTCTAGGTAGGAACGTAATTTCCTACCCATTAGGAGTTCTGCTCAGCTTTTGTTGGTTGTGCTGCTAAGAGTAATATGCTGTAGAGTTAGTAGTCGGTTTAGTTTGTCTTGCACATCCCCCTTGTCCATTCTATCTAGGCCCTCCTGAGTGTACCAAACTATGCGTTCAGCCATGCCATTTGCAGCCAGATGGGCCGGCGCTGTTAAAGCATGTTGGATACCCTGGGCAGCCAGATACTGTTTGAATGCTCACGCTGTAAACTGGGGCCCATTATCTGACACCAGTACATCAGGCAGCCCATGTGTAGCGAAAAGTTTGTCTAGCTGTTTCATTACTGCCTCGGTGGTTGTGGAAGCCATTAGGATGACTTCTAACCAGTTCGAGTAGGCATCCACAACTATTAGGAAGGTGTTTTCTTTTGTCGGCCCAGCAAAGTCAATATGTAGTCTAGATCATGGACCCCGGGGAGTTTCCCATTCTCTGACTGGTGCCTGTGGGGGGATAGGCCTCGATTTTTGACAGTCATGGCATGTTGCCACCCAACGTTCAATGTCTTTGTCCAGCCCTGGCCACCAGACCAGTCCTGGCCAGGGCTTTCATTTTGACTATGCCTGGGTGCCCCTCGTGCAACATGCACGGAACATCTTCCTGGAGACTATTTGGTATCACCACCCTGTCACCCCATAATATGTAAGCCTTTTCTATAGACAGTTCGGTCTGTCAGGTGCGAAATGGCTTACAAGTCTCAGTTTTGTTCTCCGGCCAACCCTTACCTACCCAATTCAATATGTGCACTGTCAAAGGGTCTTTTGCGGTGGCTCTCGTGACGTCCGCTGCAATTAGTGACAAGTTCAGGCAGGTCTCTAGTTGAAGTGTGGAGATGGTTGGAGCTGGGTCCTCTTCTGTGATGGGCAGCGGGGAACGGCTCAGGGCATCAGCATGGGTGATGGCTTTTCCGGGGCGATGAATCAGCGTGTAGGAGTAGGCAGCGAGGAATTCAGACCACCTCATCATTCTAGGTGACAGAAAGTTCCGGGTTGGCTTGTTACCTGCCAGGATTCCTAACAGGGGCTTGTGATCAGTGATGATCGAAAAAGTTATACCGTAAAGGTACTCATGGAATCTTTTGACTCCAGCGATGATTGCGAGGGCTTCTCTGCCGAGTTGGCTGTAATTGCGTTCTGACTTGGAAAGTGTGTTTGAATAAAAAGCGACCAGTGCCTCTCTGCCATCTGGTAGCTTGTGGTGATGCATCGCAGGTGACCGTCAAAGGCAGGGTATTGCTATACTGGATTAAAACGGTGTTAGACATTAATAGGTCTTTGATACCCTGAAATGCTGCTTGTTTTTGGTGGCCCCATGTCCAGGTAGCTTTTTTATCTAGCAGCCGATGTAGGGGTTCTGCTATGGTTGCCTTATGGGGCAGGAACACATTGTAAAAATTTATGAGACCTAGGAATGCTTGAAGGTCAGTTTTGTTCCTAGGTCTAGGAGCATCTTTGATTGCCTTTATCTTTTTTTCGGTGGGGTGTATGCCTTGTTCATCTATTAAATAGCCCAAAAATTCGACCTGGTTGGTGGCTAGATTACATTTCTCCTGTTTTACCTTGAGGCCTGTGTCTCTAAATCTTATTAAAACTTCCCTCAATCTGTTCTCTAGTTGGTTGGCGTTTTTTGCTGAGACCAGAACGTCATCAAAATAAGGGACGACTCCCTTGATTCCGTTTAACAGGTGCTCCATGAGGCTTTGGAATACTCCTGGGGCAACGCTAATGCCGAACTGGAGACGGTTACACTTGAATGCCCCTCTATGTGTCACAATAGTCTGTGCCTCTGAGGTAATAGGGTCAACGGTTAATTGTTGGTACGCCTGTGCGAGATCAAGCTTCGCAAAAAATTTTCCTCCCCCTAGTGAGTGCAGTAAATGTTCCACTACCGGTACTGGGTATGCGCTTTGTTGGAGAGCATGGTTTAGGGTTGCCTTATAGTCTCCGCAGATGCGCACTGACCCATCTGGTTTCACAGGAGTCACGATGGATGTTTCCCACCTGGCATGGTTGATTGGCTCTAACACCCCTTGAGCTGTTAATTTTTTTAGTTGTTCATCAATTTTTGGTTTTAAAGCAAATGGGACGCGTCTGGCCTTTAAATGGATGGGGGCTATTTTTGGGTCTAGGTTAAATGAAATTGGGGTCCCCTTGTACTTGCCTAGGGTCCCGTCAAAAACATCTTGGAATTCTTGTAGCAGGCTCTCCTCCCAGTTGGTTGCAGCAATGTGGTTTATCCTGATCATCCCGATTCCCAGGGGCGCGAACCATTCAATCCCTAGCAGACTAGGGCGATCATGGTCGACGATGGTCAGAGGCAAGATTTCAGCGTGATTCTTAAATTTGACAAGGAAATGTCCAAGCCCTACTACCGGAATTTGATTTCCTGGTAGTCTTTTAAAATCAGTCTTTGCTTCTGTAATTTTTTTGTTTAATGTCCGGTATCAGGCGCCGGAAGGTATTCCAGAATACCATAGATAGAAAAGACCCTGAGTTGACTTCCATCTCACAGGGCTTCCCTTCGATGCTCACCTCTATCCGGACCTTCCTCCCTTTTTCTGCCCTAGCATTTCTGATGGTGACCGTCTGGTGCATTTCCTCTCTGTCACTGGTTCTTTTGCTTCGGTTCCATCTGCTTCCGGCTTGTCTTTCTTCATGCCTGGGGGGGGGGGGTGCTGCCGTGTCTTTTAGGACTGTAGCTCTTTTTGTTGCGGCAGACCCTTTCGATGTGCCCCCATTTGTTACAAGCCCTACAGATTGCGTCGAGGAACCTACATTCCACTCGCAGGTGGTTGCCCCCGCATCCCGCACACTGAAACTCCCGCCAGTTTCTTCTCTTTTTCCACCATTTCTTGTCTGATTGAAGCCTATGGACATCTTCATTTTCGTCCTCGGTATTGCTCTGGGATTCGAGATCTTCGTAGTGGGCTGTCGCTGTGGGCTGTTTCTTGCCTCCCTCTGCCTTCTTCTCTCTGGCTTGGTTTGGCAGATCCGGGATCGTATTCATTTGGCACATGGTGGCTGCTGACTTCTTTGCTGCTTCGGCGGCAGTTGCCTCTACAATAGCCTCGGCCACGGTTATGTTTGGTCTATTTAGCAGCTTACTCTGAAGGATAGTGTCCTTCAACCTGAGGACCATGCGGTCCCTCATAGCCTCACCCATGTTCTGGAACTCGCAGGCTCCTCCAATGTGTCTCAGGGCTGCCATAAAATCTCTGACAGTTAATCTTCCTTCTGCTCTCTCTTATAGAATTCGTGTCTTTTTATCAAGTTGGAGACCACAGGTGCGTAGTGTGCTCAGAGCATTCTGTTCAGCTCAGGCCAAGTCATCTGTTTGACATCTCTGGGTTTAGCCAGCACCTTTGCCGTTTTAGAGACGGCTGGTCCGCAGTGTGTAAGGAAGACAGTCCTCTTCCTTTGGTCAGAGATTTCCTGAAGTTCGTTGCTTTCCAAAAACATAAGAAAATGATCGATATACGACTCCCAATCCTCCTCATCAGGATTGAATGGTGCGGGCGGCACGTTGTTAAGCCCATGTCCCACTGCACCAACAGATGCAAAGAGGATGTAAAACGTTTAAAAAAGCTTGCCATCCATTGGAAAACGCAATACATCTGTTGTGTACTCACTGCTTACGTGTTGCATATGCTCTATCCCTCCAGCATCCGTCCACTGAGATTTCATTTGCGCAAGAAGTTTTGAGCTGCACAAAACTTTATGAATGGATGAACTTTCCACTGTGTATGATGTAAATCCGTGACATCTGAGCAACAAACATTCTATGTCCGTTTATCATCCGTTAAACGTCCGCTGTATCCTCTCTGCATCCTCTGGGCATCCTCGCAACTCACATCCGTTGCAGCTGAGAACGGAAAGAGGGAGGAAACAAAAGGTACACGGAACGTCTGCACAGCGTTAGTGGCATGGAAATAGAAAGGATGCGCAGCGAATGGTTTGCATCCGATATACATCCGCTAGGCTTCCTATGAACATCCGTTTAACATCCCCGCTACATACTACCCACCTCCGTTCTTTTCCGTTCTGTTTATGCAAATTTTTGCCACTTTTTGGAGCGGATGACAACGGATGGAGCCACCCCTGAAATTTTGCTCATCCGCTGTGTCCTTTATGCATACATTTTGCATCCATTGGCCAGTGGGACAGGGCCTTTACTGGCCATCTCTCTCGCTCAGTTCAGATCACTGCGTGCTTTGGTCTTGCTCTTCTACGACGATCCCATCCTCGTCACCAGTGTTCCGTCTGGAAAGAAGTGCGCGAGACCGGTTCCAACAACAAACTTTTTTATTAAACTCACTAAGCAATGGTAATGGAACAACTGCCCAAGCCGTGGCAGCTCTTTATATCGCAGCTTGCCCGCGGCTTGTGGCCAATGACACTTCTTTAATTGGTCCTGCCATTTGGCGGGCTAATCGGATTGGTTCTCTAATAGCCAATCCGAGAACAGCCATTTCGGCCAATCAGAATAGGGAACTTGGAGCCTACCAAGTTCCATACATAACATATGATATACTGATGCCACACTGTTAATGTATTGTTGTTATATGTAGACTTTTTGGGGAAAAAATAGGATGTGACTCACTTAAAAACTGCCTTGAACAGCAGAAAAACAAGAATTGTTTTTGCACAACAGTGAAAAAATGAAGAGATCCCTACAGATGAAAATGTAATTAAAAAATATTAAAATGCGCAGAGATGGATAGATTAATACTCAAAGTAAAGTAGGAAGAAACATAGTACTTTTTAACATGTGACTTGTTTTACCAATGGTTAGTTAACAGAAACAGAAGTTGGAAACTTTAAGAGAATGATTAATTTTTAATGAAGGTTTACTAGTATGGGCAAGCTAATATTACTCTTCTATGTGATTATCAATGATATGTATATTATTATTACTGTTATTATTTTTCAAAATTAACTGTACTCAGGTAGCACACTGTTCTTGTAGATACTGAATTTTTACGTTTACTAAAGAAAAATGTACAAAATAAAATATTTTTTAAAAAATCTGCCTTGCTTGGCAATGGAAATTCTGGTCTCACTTGGAGTTGTAAGAAAAGGATTATCTGTACTTGTGAATCTCCTTCCCCTTTTCTCATCAACCTTCCCACCCCAGAGGTCTCTGCAAATCATTACAAATGCTAATCATTTGTAGGCCATCTCAATTTCATCACATCCATGAAACGCATTGAGTCATTGAAATATTCATAATAATGGTGATGGCTGTTAATAACAGTGGTTATAGTTTCTCCATGGTCTATTACACACTGTGATCAGAAAAACTGGACATGTGAGAGGTGAAATAGATCAGTTTGTCTTGTTGGTTGATTGGTTTGTTTTTCTTCCTATAGCATGTTCAGCGTGAATAAAACTTTATATACAGGAAATTTGAGCAGATTCCATAGCTTCCATCAGAGGAAACAACACTGCAGTACCTTTTTTTAATAATCAACCCCTGAATTCCTTTGGCTTACTCTAAAATATAGGGTATGAATAAGATTAGATATATAATTTCAAATATATGCATCCAGTAGATAAGAATTTAGAATGACTTCAGATTCTGGTAAAAAATGCAATCTGATGCTAGCCACAAATGGACAAACTGGATATTGTTTTTGCATCTGCTTCCTGTATATTCATGGCCATATTTGCCAGACTGAGAAGAAATGGAATCCAAGAAATTAATTCACCTTGGATAAACAGTTCATGGTTTAACATGATGACTGAACCCAGTTATCTGTGACTTAAGTAACCCCCTATAAGACTTTTTAAAATACTAATTCAGACCTCAAAGAGGTTAGGATACCTTTCCTAATATATTCCAGCTACATTAAATTACAGCAATATGCAGATGTCTTAATTTCAACCACAGGCAACTGTGATGATGCCAAACGGTCAAGATAAATGTCATCATGTTCTAAGGCCAACCCATTAACTTTGTGAATCATGCTGCCATTAAGTTAATGAAGTTCTAGTCATGTAAACATCTATGGAGATTCATCATCATCATGGTTGTCTCAAAGGTGCTTTTCCAAGAGGCAACAGAACTTTCTTGGTTTTTCCTTGAAGACGCTTCTCACTGAAGAATTAAGTTCTGAAAGTTCTTGAAGAACTGAAGATGTTTCTGTGATGAGAAGTGAAATGTCTTCAAGGAAAAACAAAGGAAATCCTGTTGCCTTTTGAAAAAACACCTTTGGGACTTCTCTTTATGCAGCATAGAAAGGCATGGACAGCTGTATTATGTTAAGGCCCTGTCCCACTGCACTTACGGATGCAAAGAGTTCATTGCTTTCCAAAAACATAAGAAAATGATCGATATACGACTCCCAATCCTCCTCATCAGGATTGAATGGTGCGGGCAGCGCGTTATTAAGCCCATGTCCCACTGCACCAACGGATGCAAAGAGGATGTAAAACGTTAAAAAAAGCTTGCCATCCGTTGGAAAACGCGATGCATCTGTTGTGTACTCACTGCATACGTGTTTCATACGCTCTATCCCTCCAGCATCCGTCCACTGAGATTTCATCTGCGCAAGAAGTTTTGAGCTGCACAAAACTTTGTGAACGGATGAACTTTCCGCTGTGTATGATGTAAATTTGTGACATCCGAGCAACAAACGTTCTATGTCCGTTTATCATCCGTTAAACATCCGCTGTATCCTCTCTGCATCCTCTGGGCATCCTTGCAACTCACATCCGCTGCAGCTGAAAACAGAAAGAGGGAGGAAAGAAAGGGTACATGGAACATCTATACATCGTTAGTAGCACGGAAATAGAAAGGATGCGTTTGCATCCGATATACATCTGCGCGGCATCCCCTTTCTTTCCTTTAGGCGTACGTGATGCATCCGCTTCATCCGCTTTCATCCGCTAGGCTTCCTATAAACATCCGTTTAACATCCCTGCTACATACTACCCACATCTGTTCTTTTTCATTCTTTTCTGTTCTGTTTATGCAAATTTTCACCACTTTTTGAAGCGGATGACAACGGATGGAGCCACCCCCCGAAATTTTGCTCATCCGCTGTGTCCTTTATGCATACGTTTTGCATCCGTCGGCCAGTGGGACCAGGCCTTTAGAACTGTCACATTTAAGCTCCTATTCAAATTCTAAATAATCCTTAGATGTCAACAAAGAGTTGTGGGAGCTTCATCACTGGAAGCTTTCAAGAGAATGGACTGCCATCTGTCAAAAATGGTGTAGGGTCTACTTGAGCGGGGGGGGGAAGGGGAGGTTGGATTAGATGACCTACAAGGTCCCTTCCAACTTTGTCAATCTGTATCTGTATCTAATAATAGAAATCCCCTGGATTTTTTGCAATTCGGTTATGATAAGACTTCAGTGTTCACTTTGGAGGCCCTGGAAGAAAGGTGTAGCAAAATGGACGGATTTAGTTGGGAGACTTGAAAGAACAGATTAAAGAGGATTGTTATGGGGGAAAAAACCTATATGGTCACTAGGAGTTGAGAATGACTTGATGGCTTGTAACCTGTCTTGAGAAAAAGATTCTTCTTTTCTCTTAATCATTTGTGTGAGATTTTTTTACAAATACAAACACACGTAAGAGAAACATTTATTCTCAACAGAACTTTTACAAATGAAGGCAAATATAGACATCATCCCAGGATAATGTTGCAGGATCCAATCTGGGTTGATCACTCGTGCTGGAGCCCATCCTCAGGGAACTTCTCTCTACCAGAATGTGTGTTACTATGCAGAGAACAACTCAAAGCACATATTATTATAGAAGTTCCCTGAGGATGGGCTCCAGCACGAATCTGAAAGCTCAGAAGACTAAACTTCTTGTTCTGTTCGGAAATAAGGTGCGCGAGACCGGGTTCCCACAAACAGCTCTTTTATTTACAAGTAAAGCAACTAGTAATGGAACAATAGCCCAAGCCACGGCAGCCCTTCTTATAGCGGCTTGCTCGCGGCTTGTGGCCAATGTCAGTAGTTTAAGTCTTCCCGCCGTCTGGCGGGCCAATCAAAATGGTTCCTAAGTAACCAATCCGAGAACGGCCTTCTTGGCCAATCAGTTTAAGGTATTTGGAGTCTACCAAGTTCTATCCACAACACTCCTGGACTCAGTGACCGACTCAGATTGGATCCTGTGGATTTTTTTTTAATTGAATAATATTTTCTACCATCTTTTCCTATTGACTCTCTTCATTGAGGCTGGTAGAAGTTGTAATTCAACAAAAGTGGTAGGCCAGAGGTTCTCTTGACCTGGTGATAGAATGCAGCTGTTCATTAAAGTCCTTTTTAAAAAAAGTTTCAAAGGGTAAGTATAACATAATTGCACTGGAATGTAATCTTCCACTGTCGACATTCCACAGCAGTAGTGTCATAATGAATAGGTATAGAGATGACTAAGTATATGGAGGAAATCTCATACTAGGAGGAATGGGGAAGTGGTATGAAGGAGAGAGAGCGTGAGAGAGAGAGAGAGAAAGAGAGAGAGAAGGGAGAGATGGAGGGAGATGGAGAGGGATTAAGATTGGCAATTTACAATCCACCAATGGCTTCTTGGTGGGCAGCAATCTGTTTGGCCAACTTGACTTTTTTCCCTCTAGATTTTTCAGTTATGAATGAATGAATGAAAGATGAATGAACGAATGCTGCAGAGCAAAACAACTATCCCTAGCACTGTCTTTATTTACAATAATGCCTCTGGATCCCACATAGGAATTGTTAAGAAATATAAATAGTCAGTAGTAAAGTAATGTTTTACAGCAGGCGTCCTCCAGTCCATGCATTAGCATTGGGTGGTGGCATGTTAGCAACTGGTCTGCGCAAACAAATGAAGCCTCATCCGTGGGACGCAGGCAACACACAAAACCACACCGCCTCCGGTCCATGGAAAAAGCCTCTCTTCACAGAACCAATCCCTGCTACCCAAAAGGTTAGAGGGCACTGCTTCACAGGTAGTCCCCAACAGTACTGGAAAAAGTGACTGATGACCATTTTTCACACTTACAACCATTGCAGATCCCCTCTCCCATCCTGTAATCAAAATTCAGATCTGAGCAACTGACTCATATTTATGACAGTTGCAGTGTCCTTGAGTCACGTGTTCCTCTTTTGTGACCTCCTGACAAGCAAGGTCAATGGGGAAGCCAGATTCACTTAACAACTGTGTCACTACAGCAATTTAATAATTGCAAAAAGTTCATAAAATGGGGAAAAGTTCATTTAACAACTGTCTTGCTTAGCAACAGAAATTTTGGGCTCAATTGTGTTTGTAAATTGACGACTACTTATATTGCAATTATGGCTTATCTTCCCCTGTCCAAAAGGAAGAAACTATGCTTGTGTTGAGGTGTATTGAAGAAAATAGTGGGTAACTGCTGGAACTATACAAATTTAGCTCAGGAAAAAGGAAAATGTGAGAAAGAAATTCAAGATTTCCTTGACTCTTTGGGTATAACAGGGAAGGAAAGAGAAATCTGTCAGGCTTTCAAAATTCTTTTATTATACTCTATATCAATAAGGTAGAGTTCTAGGATTTCTTCTGGTATTTGTTTCTTGATTTGACCGATTTCAAAGAGCTGAAAGAGAACCTGGAGGATTAAAAGGATTAAAAGAATGCTAGGTTAACATTCCTCAGTTGATGTTGTAGTCTCCATGGCAGCTATTTTATAAAAAGGCAATATATTTTATAATCACATCTTTCAACATTGCAGTTTCAATTTCCATTTATTTATAATACTTGGTAAGATCATACTTGGAATACCAGTTTTGTTACCATGAAAGATGTTGAGACTCTAGAAAGAGTACAAAGAAGAGCCACAAAGATGATTAGGGGACTGGATGCTAAAACATATGAAGAACAGTTGCATGAATTGGGTATGGCCAGTCTAGAGTATGGGTATGTTTAGTTTAATGAAATGAAAGACTAAGGATGACAAGATAGCAATGTTCCAATATTTGGGAGACTGTGACCAAGAAGGAGCCAACCTATTCTCCAAAGCATATGAAGACAGGACAAGAAGCAATGGATGGAAACTAAACAAGAAGAGAACCAATCTAGAAATAAGGAGAAATTTCCTGACAGAATAATTAATCAGTGAAATGACATGTCTCCAGAAGTTGTGGGTGTTCCAACACTGTGCACGTGTGTAAGAAAACCTTTAGCTGGGCTGCCGGGATAGCTGAAAAATGCTGCGCACAGGTGCACAGTGTTTGAAAAGCTTCTTTTTCCTGTTTTTTCAACCTCAGCTGTGCTGCGCAAAGCAGCTAAGGTTGAAAAAGCAAAAAATAAAGGACAGGTAAGAGCCCAGGTGGGCGGGTGGGCCAAACAGCAGCAAACACAGAATTGGTTCTGTGTCTGCTGCTCTTCAGAGCTACCGGTTTGATAGAGCCGGGCAGAATTGGTAGCATCCCACCCCTGGAAAGGACTCTCTTCAAGGTAATCCTCTGCTGGTTCACACAACCAGAGTAACCTTGGTTCAGGTGCTTTTCCTACTAAACCTGGATTCCTACTGTGATTAAGGCTCTCCTCTTTGGGCGCATTTTGATCCAAGAGCCAGATCTATGCAACACACCACCTCCTGAAATCACAGGCCACTTTATGTAAAACTGTTTGATGGATGATGAAAGGAGTTGAGGATGTTTTCTCTACCAACAAGATGACTCATTGGCTTGAGTCACCCAAAATCATTTTCTCTAAATACTGTTAGATGGAGTTATGAAACATCCTTATCCAGTCAGTATAAAATAAAAGGAAACAGACTTGCTGCTCTTTTAACCTCATCCAACTTCACATGTCCTCAATGCCAATTTCAGAGATCCTGAAATTTCTGCTGCTTTTGCTGGAAACTCTTGGCTCTGGGGTTGAGTTGACATGTCTTCAGCTCGGTTACAACTACCCGTAGCGCAAGCAATCCTGACAACCTCTAATATTTGTCTTATTAGAAAACCAATTTGGTGTAGCGGTTAAGGCACCAGGCTAGAAACCAGGAGACCGTGAGTTCTAGTGCCATCTTGGCATGAGAGCTGGCTAGGTGGCTTTGAACCAGTCATTCTCTCTCTCAACCCAATCCACCTCACAGGGTGGTGGTTGTAGGAAAATAGGAAGGAGTATTAGGTATGTTTCCTGCCTTGAGTTTCAGAATCAGAATAGAGCTGGAAGAGAGCTTGGAGATCATCTAGTCCAACCCCCTGCTCAAGCAGGAGATGCTTTACCATTTCAGAGAAGCAACTGTCCAGTCTCTTCTTAAACAACTCCAGTGATGACCTACAACTTCTGGAGGGAAGTTGTTTTGCTGGTTAATTGTTCTCACTGTGAGGAAGTTTCTCCTTAATTCCAGGCTGTTTCTCTCCATGATTAATTTCCATCCATTGTTTCTTGTCCTGCCCCTCTGGTGCTTTGGAAAATAAGTTGACCCCCTCCTTCTTTGTGGCAGCCTCTCACTGCTATCATGTCCCCTTCTAACTTTCTTTTCTCGAGACTGGCCATACCCAATTCCTGCAACCGTTCTTCATATGTTTTAGTCTCCAGGCTTTTAATCATCTCAGCTGCTCGTCTTTTGCACTTTTTCCAGTTATTTATAAAATTAAGATTTATTTATAAAAATAGTTCTTTCTTAAAAAAAAAAAAAAAGGAGGGGGGGGAAGGCTGACAAACTGCAGGCAATTTCTTCACTGCACCACGCACAATAAATCCGACAGCTTTTAAAAAGTAATACAGATAACTCTTCCTTGCACACAAATATTTATATTTTCGGTTCCTTTAAGAAGAGCTTCCTGTTTTCGGGTCGCTTCCGGTTGCTCCTGAAGTCCCTATTTCTGTCGCCTTCCGTAAGGCAGACGTTCTCACCACGCATGCGCAGCCCGGGAAGTTCTTTCCAATTTCCCCCCCCACCTTCTCTCCCCGAGTTCTGCGAGTTGATCCACGCGGGGTCTTTATTTCTGCAGCGCGCAGCGTGAAATATGGTGAGCGCAGCGGTGACTTTGTGTGTGGGGGGAATAACTTTGCTCTGTCGGGGTAGGGAGGGACGGGGGATTTTAATCGTTTAATTTGAAGATGCCTGGGCGAGTCCGTCTTTGCACTTAGAAATCACGTGTGAACCCGATTTTGCAGCCCAGGAAACTTGTGCTAGGCATTGTTAGCTGGGATCATGGGAAACGGGCTCGTAGCGCCAAATCCTGAATGACGGCGTATATATCCGCAGGTGCTCAAATCGTCAATGATTTTTTTTTTTTCTTGAGGCCATACAAGCCCAAAATGTTTATTGAATGTCTACTTTTTAAAAGGACCTGCTTTTTAAAGATGAAAGATAGGTCGTGTATACTGCGTGCATATGTAACAGGTGGGTGCACATATGTAGGGCATGCATTAAAAAGTTAAAAAGGTTGTAATCCTGTCTCTCCCTGGTGCAAACCAAGAATATAGTCCCTTGGGGGACTTGCTTACTGGATGCTGAGAGAAGTGGGGTTCTTAAGCTACAAAAATCTTTTTTCCAAAGAGGAAAAAAAAATCAAGTTAAATCTAGTTGCCCTTTGGAAAAAGCGTGAGAATTCTGGGAGTTGAAATCCACAGGTCTTACTTACACTTGCTGAAAATTGAGAATATCTGCTGAAATGCACAGCACAAGCTGAATGTTTGCTAATTATGAACGTGTTCTTTATTTTAATGAGGATTTGCACATGTTTGGGCACATGTAGTTTCTGCTCAGTCCGCTGTAGTATTTATTGGGGTTAGAGTAGTGTAAGATACTATTTTTGATAAATGGGAACATCTGTATAAATGCTTTGTATTAGATTGTGAAATGTTTCTTAAAACTTGCTTTATGTTCATTTTTTCCCCTTTATCCTCAGCTTTTCTATTCCTTCTTCAAATCCCTAGTAGGGAAGGATGTAGTAGTGGAATTGAAGAATGACTTGAGGTATGTTTTTAGTCACAGCTTTTTGGCTGCAAATTAATCCTGGTTTCTTTATGACCATAGCCTTCCAATTTCTGGCTGCTTTCTGCTTAGTAAATCCACCCATTTTAGCTTTCATTCTCTATATTTAATTCACAAGATACTGTTGTGTTTTTAAGAACCCATGTCACCTTATTTCAGGTTTTTTTCTTTTTCTTTTCTTTTTTTGTAGCATCTGTGGGACCTTACATTCTGTAGATCAGGTATGAATTAACCCTAAACCTTTTTGTAACCCTTCTAAAGAATGTACTTGTTTTGCATTCTGCGTAAGTAGGCCGGTGGTGTTTAAATCACTACTTTCCTATATCTGAAATATTTCTAAACTTCTGCTATGCATACAGTCATCCTTTAGCACATTTTATTTTGTATTTTGTCTTTGCAGTAGCTTAGGGCAGCAAATAAACTTGGTTTATCTCCACTCACATTAAAAAATCTGGGGAACAACCTTTACTTTTGCTCCTCTCAGAGGTAGTAACTTGGTGAACAATGCCACAATTAACTTGGCTATGGAAAATCTCTGTGAGATTGTCAAAAGGTAGGTTTAATCCCCTCTGAAGTGAAAAGAAACTAGTGATGATTTTGGATAGGCAGCCTTGAATGATCTGGAGATTAACCTTGGGAAATACAGAATATCTTACTTGTTTGCTGAACTGTCTGTTTTTTCTTCCCTGATTCCATAGTACCTGAATATTAAGCTCACGGACATTAGTGTGACTGATCCAGAAAAATACCCCCATATGGTGAGTGTTCATCTAATGACTATGGCAGGATTTGAAAAATATGGATAAATGCTAAGTTGATAATGGTTATTGGCTGTTTATTTTAACCAAGGAGGCCTTATAACATATCAATCAAGAGACAAGATGATATAACTTTTATTATTTTTTTACTGTGAGTACGCTAGCCTACATTAAAAATGAAATTCTGCTCTTCAAGAGAAAATGTATATTTACCCAAACTCATGCACAACACAAATATACACATGCTATATTCATACATACATACATACATACATACATACATACATCGCTATCCATTTTGAATATGTAGTGGAAAGAGGAAACTGGAGTGTTTACAAAGTTGATGTTATATGGAACAAAATTGAATCTAGATATATTACTTTTGAATATATTTTAACCATAGCTTTTCTTGATCTATTTTAACTATCCCGTTTTCAACTTTATAATCAGCAGTTTGGAATATATTATGCATCACATTACGTGAATACTGAGGTGGGAGCAAACTTGAAGTACCTTACTGAAATTGAGTGATCCCATCTCATTAGCTGTTCCTGCTTATTCATTTTTTATTTGGTCAATTGTCATGACACCCATCTTACAGATGTGATCCTTGATGACCAACAGCACATGATAAAATGCAGAAATATTAAGTGTAACATAAAAAAATCAACAATGGCCAAGAAAAAAACTCACTAGTCATAGGTAGTCCTCGACTTACAACCATTCCCTTTGTGACCGAAATAACGGCACTGAAAAAAAGTGACTTATGACTGTTTTTCACAAGGACTGTTGCAGTATCCTCATGGTCACATGATTAAAATTCAGATGCTTGGCAACTGTCTCATGTTTATGACAGTTGCAGTATCCTGGGGTTGTGATCACCTTTTGGGACAAGCAAAGTCTGGGGAAGCCAGGTTCACTTAACAACCAAGTTACTAACTTAACTGTGGCAAGAAAGGTTGTAAAATGGGAGAAAACTCACAAATGTCTCGCTTAGCAACATAAATTTGGGGCTCGGTGATCATACATCAAGGACTACCTGTACTCAGCAGACCAATAACATCTCCCAGGCCACGTAACCTCCTGACCCCTTTGGCGCTGCAGATGTATGTTTTTTAAAAATTGTGTGGTATTTTAATGGCTTGTTTAACAGTAGTTGACAGGATTAGAAAAACAATTTAGTGCAGGAAACAGGCTGTGACACAAAAGCACTCATAACCATTGCTTTTCCGAAACGCAACAGGCTAAAATAATTCTTATTCTATCTGAATTATACAGGTAGTTCTCTACTTCCAACAATTCAGTTAGTAACTGTTCAAAGTTACAACGGCACTGAAAAAAGTGACTTATGACCTTTTTTCACACTTTTATGACCAGTGCAGCATCCCCATGGTTATGAGTGTCACATTTTTGACAGTTGCAGTGTGCCGGGATCATGGAATCTCCTTTTGCGACCATCTTACAAGCAAAGTCTTAATGAGGAAGCCAGATTCACTTAACAACCCATGTTGCTAATTTAACAACTGCAGTGATTCTCTTAACAAATGTGGCAAGGAAAGTCGTAAAATGGGGCAAAACCCACTTAACAAATGTCTCACCTAGCTACATAAATGTGGGACTCCTTTGTGGTCATAGGTAGAAGACTACCTGTACCCAGCTGCCTGAGTAGCCTGACTTTAGACCCATTGACCCTTACATTGCCTTCCAATGCTCTTCTCTGTTTCTCTTCAGCTGTCTGTCAAGAATTGCTTCATTCGTGGGTCTGTCGTCCGCTATGTCCAGCTTCCAGCCGATGAGGTGGACACCCAACTCCTGCAAGATGCAGCTCGCAAGGAAGCCCTCCAGCAGAAGCAGTGATGAAGCTCCATTTTTTTAATGTTCATTTTTATTCTCCCTGTGTGACTTAACCTTCCCTGAAGAAGAGATGCAGAATGATGGAAAGTCACGTTATCACTTTTCTCTGGGAAGTACCAGCAAAGTTAGCATTGGAAATACGTCCATCCACAGTCTGTCCCTTGGATACAGATGATGCTTCCGCTTGCTAATGTTAGTTCCTTTGCTCCTTCTGAATGCAGCATCCATAATGGCTAAAGATGTTCGTCGCCAACTTCCTCCATCTCCTAGGACTGCTGGAGATGAAGGTTGGTGAGCACTAAATTGGAGAAGAAATCTTAGTTCACCCCTTTCCGATTTAAAACCGGTAATAAAATCCTTCCATTACAGGTCCTTTTCCTTGCTCTCTTCAGCACTCAGTGAATAGCACTGTTTTGTAGGGGCAAGGATTGATACTCAATCATGAAAATATAATTATTTCCGTAGCTTGTTTGCCCTACAAAGTGCCCTAAACATGGTTTTCTTCATGCCCTTCCTCATTTCCTTCTGTCCTGATGCAGCACAGCTAATGCTGGTGTGATTTTTTTTCCTCTTCATGTTGGTATATTTCCTATTTATAGGTTTTGAAGCAATGCTTTTTTTGGAATTTCAGCAGGTTAGAAAGGACCTGCAAACTCCTCAAGTATGGAGAGAGAGTCCATTTTATTTTTGTCATGCACACAATAATATACCGTTCAGTGTCAATCCAAGCTTTGTTGCAATATAAAATGGCAGTTGTGTTTTTTCTGGTCATTCAAAAAAGTTGCAGGTTGAGTTCCTGCCATTTTTGAGTTGTTGTTTTTTTTTAACATTTCACTGGCTTTGTTGTTGCCTTTTGTATTGTTAGTCTTACATTTTATGGGATGTGCACATTTTTTAGGAAGATTTTTTGAAAGCGTAATGATTTGTTAAAGTGGAAAATTAAAAGTTTGATTTGAAAGATGGCATTGGTGATGGCGTACCATGTTATATATTTTTATAAAACGGTGTATGTACTGCTTGTGTCTCTACTTGAGTGGACGGCAGCACTTGGCTTTTAAAGTCCTCGACTTACAACCACAATTGAACCCCAAAATTTCCATTGCAAAGCAAGACAAGTTTTGCCCTGTTTTACAACCTTCCTTGGCACAGTTAAGTGAGTCACT
The DNA here is from genome assembly GCA_015471245.1 of Laticauda colubrina. Lineage (NCBI taxonomy): Eukaryota > Metazoa > Chordata > Lepidosauria > Squamata > Elapidae > Laticauda > Laticauda colubrina. Next base: position 3,562,376 of record BLBF01000066.1, read on the forward strand.
GCAGTTCAGTAACATGATTACTAGGTGAATCTGGCTTCCCCACTGACTTTGCTTGTCAGAAGGTCACAAAAAGTGATCACGTGACCCCGGGACACTGTAACAGTCATAAGTACATGCCAGTTTCCAAGCTTCCAAATTTTAATCACATGACCAGAGGGATGCTGCAACGACCATGTGAAAAATGGTCATAAGTCACTTTTTACAGTGCTGTAACTTTAAATAGTCACTAAATGAATGGTTATAAATTAAGGACTTCTGTATTATCTAGATTAGAACCCCTAGTTTAAAATAGAGTAGAATGGGCCTATTGGATAACACTGGTGGTGTTGCTTTTATGACATCCCAGCCATATCACATCATACCTTTTAACATTCACAAGGAATGTTACATAAAGAATGGGGTTGACTAAGGCTGAAAACCAGGTCTTTGTTATCTGAAAACCTTGACTGACCAAAATCATGGTGGGCAGCCCAAGTGTATAATTTTGGTCTGATTTGGTAAAGACCAATGCATATAGAAGCCTACAATGTGGAATGTAAAGGATTAAAGAAGGTGTATCAATGAATGAATAAATTAAAACTGGAATGTTGTATTTGAGAAGAGACTTAAAGAAAAAAAATGACATAAAAGAAAGAAATTGAGTGAGAGAACATGAAACAATTGGAAAAAGATATATATATATATATATATATATAGATATATGCTGAAAGAATATAATTTGAGAATAAGAAATGGTTAAGATTCGAAAAAACAATTCCCAATTTTGTAGGAAATAAAAAGGTAGATTAAAGTCTAAATCAGGAACCTTTAGCTAAGTGGACAAAGTTTTAAAAAAAAGGTGAAATAATATGGGGTGAAAATGAAATGAAGGGATGCTGGATGGAGTATATTTATTTATTTATAAAATGTATAGGCCACCCATCTTGCCTCAAGGTAACTTGGCAGCTTACAATCATAACAATATTTTGATATTGGTATGGGAATAATATGTCAAAGAAATGGGATTAAAACAGTTGCTACAAAAGTTAAGTGTCCAAGGGAAAAAAATATGGAAGTCACAAATGTGAGAATGCTGAAAACGAGGATATGACTAAATAAAATGATAAAAATGGGTGCGGTTCCTTTAAATGTGGGTGTGAAGACCAAATTGTTGGTTTTAGGAAGAATTTTCTTTGCAAATGGAAAGGCAGCAAGAGTGAACGCAGTCATTACATAGTAATTAGTTTGACAAGTGCTTGGGAAGGTGTTTTGGCAGAGTCCAAAGGAATAGAGTTTAGGCAGGACAATGCAGCTCCATGAGAGCCAGTTTGGTGTCTCCAGGAGACCTGACTTCTAGTCCTGTCTGAGGCAAAGCTAGCTGAGGTGCCCTTGGGCCAATCACTCCCTCTTAGCTCTAGGGAGGAAGCCAAGGCAAACCACTTGAAATTTTGCCAAGAAAACTGCAAGGACTTATTCAGGCAACCATCAGGAGTCAACACTGACTTCACAGTTCTCTCCCTGTAATCCCTGCAAATAAGTAAAGATAAAATAAAAGCAAGCAGTTTATGCTGGGGTTGAATTGTCAAAGTAAATAGTCTCTAGAGCCCTTAGTTTTTAAAGGAATTTGAATTAAAACATCTTTAATAAAAATGATTTCTGGGGCAAGTGATTATACACCCATGCTTCTTTGCAGATGTTAGTACAAAGTGTTAATCTTTGAAAAAGAGTCACAAGAGGCCTTGATCTTTTGACTGAATAGCAGAAAAGAAAGAAATGTGAAAGGCTTACTAATAAAAGCATAGGAAGGGGCAAACTAAAGATGGTATTACTGGTCTTATTCTTTCTCTGCAAGCTGTCATCAGTTAAATGAGTGAGCTGTGAGTGGTGGTGTTTCAACACTCAGAGCCATTTTATTATAATCTCTCAACAGGATGTCTTGAGAATGAGCAGTTTCTGACCAGTTAAGTCATATTTGATTGCGTGGATCCTTTGTGGGCAATGTTAACTGCATTATTGATGGAAATCTTTTCCCCACTCAGAACATGCCATCTTGTAGGAGTTTATGCATACACAAAGATGGCCAACTTCCCAGTAATGGCTTCTCCACAATCTATCATCTCTATTTTGTAGGAATTTGCTTGTGTACAAGCATGTATAATTGACACCAAAGTGAGCTCTGCAGCTAGAACAGATTCTGGGTTTTAATTTTGTACAAATCATGTTTTAAATGATGGCTGAGCATTTCCTAGACTTTCAATACTTATGCTCAGTATAACTCATGTGTTGGGTGACTTAACCTCTGCTTAAAATAATGTCTATCTCTGTGCTTCTGGGATGTCAACTCCCAGAATTCCTCCAGCCGGCATGGCTAGGGGAATTCTGGGAGTTGAAGTCTGTACAGTGTAATGTTGTGGAGGTTAAAAAACAATGGGTTAAAAACATTTCCTTTTTGCATTCTGAAGATTCCTGCTGTCCCAAGTTTTGAGCACCCGTTTAATGTAGGCCACTTGCTAACTAGAAACTAGGAGAGTGAATTTTAGGCCTCTCTTAGGCATTTAGCTTAAGTGGTTTTGGGCCAGTCACTCTCAGCCCAATCCCCCTCACAGGATTGTTGTTATGGGAAAAATCAGTATGCTCACTGCCTTGATTTATATACAAAAAAGTGGGATAAAAATATCCTTCAGTTCTCCAAGATTGATCATTGTCCAGGTCCTCTTTTCAATAATCAACAAGTCTTCTGTACCCCCAAATCTGTGAGTCCCCCCCCCCCACTACTTTCAAGATTTCTCATTTCTGTGAACCAAAGACAATAGTGCCCCATAAGAATTTTTCTCCACTGTAATAGAGATAAGGCACTGGAGCATTATAAAGGATTCTCTATCATCATGAATACCATTTTAATCTCCAACTTTAACATTGAGTTTTCTCAATTCGCTTATTCCTCTTCATCCTGTTAACAATTATGCTTCTTTAAAAGAGCGAAAATGTTAAGTCCTGCCAACCTGGATACAATTAGCCAAAGGTGTGTTGGTTCACTTAGAATAGAATTCTTTATTGGCCAAGTGTGATTGGACAACACAAGAAATTTGTCTTGGTGAAAATGCTCTCAGCGTACATAAAAGATACCCGAGTCAAGAATCATAAGGTACAACGCTTAATAATAATATAGGGTACACTTTGCACCACAATTGAGAGTTGTATTTTATCATGTCTGGAATTTTCTCCTGAGGGCGAGAGTTGTAGTCTAACACAACCGTGGAGCACTAGCCCCGCGGATGATAGTAGCTGTAGTCCAGCTCGACACCATCAGCTTCAAGATGATGGGAGTTGCACCTTGCAGATCAACTGTAGCTTCTTCAGCATCTTGGATCCAAGAGTTGCAATGTTGTATTCCCACCACGAGGAGGCACTCGACTGTTCCCTTTGCAGGAAATGTCCTCGGTCACAGCCGGGAGGGTTAACTGTGCCCAAAACTCAGTTGCAAGCAGTTGTGCTTTCTGGTGCCCCATATATGGACCCACAACTGTGGAGTTGTGTCCATTGCAAGCGCAACTCCGTACTGTAATTTAAGTCTGAATGAAGCTCGAGCGAAGGAAAGCCCCACACCGCTAACCTCGCCGGAAGTTCTGCCGTGTTTCTCGGCTTACCGGAAGTTCCAAATGCGAGACGTTCTCTCGAGGTCGAAGCGGTTTTGATGCTCTCTATGGTCTTTCGAGAGGGCTGATCGATTTGAGAAAGAGGACCCTTTGGAGAATTGGCTGATCAAGTGCCTGTGTCAACGTGGCTCACTGCTGTGGTGAAGCCGCTGAAACAAGTGGGTGGTAACTGCAGCAAGAGTTTATTTATGCATTTATTATTTCAGTTTATATAGCTGAGCATCTCAGGTACGTGACTTTGGGAGGCTCACTGCAACCAAAAAATGTAAAACATCCTCAGAACACGATACGATGTATTAAACTAATATTTAAAAATCCAAATACAATCAGTAGTAATTCCTAGATGCAAGTGGGAAGATGTGATTTTAAAAGTGATGGATGAGTAAGGAGGAAAGAAGTACCATATTTTTAACAGATCGTGCAGTATGTGGGATACTGTCCTGACTCATAGAGATTAACAGAGTTGGAAGGGACCTTGTAGGTCATCTAGTCCAACCCTCTGCCCAAGCAGGAGACCCTACACCATTTCTGACAGATGGTCCAGTCTATTCTTGAAAGCCTCCAGTGATGAAGCTCCCACAACTTCCAAAGGCAAAGCTGTCCCATTGGTTGATTGCTCTGTCAGAAAATTTCTCCTTGTTCCCAGGTTGAATCTCTTCATTCATAGAAGTCCCAGATTTCCTGCATAAATTAAATTTGCATTGGAAAAACTTTACCCTTCCAAACACCTTCCTGTTTGTCATCTTTTGTAGGTATCTGTCACATCGTTGGAAACAGAATAACAAACTCTGGTTATGATCCTGTCACTGCATTCACACACAGTTGCCATTATTTGGGTCTAATGCACCTAAGCATTTTTCCCCCCAAAAAATCAGTAATTTTTAAAATTAATACCTTTAGCACTTAATCATGACCTTATTGCTCTTACAAATCTTTTCACTTTTTAAATCTTATTTGCCAATAGCCTCCTTAAAAAAAAAAAACACACACACACACACACAAGCTAGCAGATATTTGGAGAAGACAGACTTTCCAAAATTATTTTTAACGAATTAGAGAGCGTTTGATGACTTGGTTCGGGCATAATGTGCTTAACCTGAAGGCCAGTCCAAGGAACAAGGGATGGAAACTTGAGCCAGGAGAAAGTCAACCTGGAAAGAAGGAGAAGTTTTCTGACAATGAGAACAATCAACCCGTGGAAGTTGTGGGAGTTTCATCATTGGAAGCTTTCAAGGAGAGACTGGACTGCCATCTGCCAGAAATGCTTGTCGTCGGGTCTCCTTGGGCGGGGTGGGGGTTGGACTAGATGACCTACAAGGTCCCTTTCCAACTCTGCCAACCTGAATCTGTGAAACGAGAGCTATTTCCTGCGGATTTGTCCATTCGCACCGGGCTCTGCCTCGGACGCCTGTCGGAGGGGTCCTTCGCGAATGTGAAAGTAGCACGTGGGGAGAAGCAGCCCCGGCAGAGGCGGTGGCTGCAGCCGGCTGGAGTGGCAGGTAGGTGGGGAAGTTCTCCTCCCCTTTCGCCCGGGGTACTGGAGTCCCCGATCGGCTCCCAAGCCCCTTTAATCCTCTCCTTCTCCAGAAAGCTTTTGTGCTTATGGGGTGTAGCTTTTCCTGTCCCTTAAAAAAAGCAGCGATCTTCAAACTGGGGTGCAGCTGGGTGATTTGTTGGTAGGGTGGGAGCAGCAGGAGCATTTCCGAAAGTCTCCTCCTCCTTAGGGTTCGGCTTAAAGGATTGAAACTCTGTCAATATTTGATCTGCTGCTTGTTGAAGATCCCCCCTCCAATCTTAGATTTGGGGTATCCCGTCCTTAATTGC
>BLBF01000066.1:3567844-3583824 GCA_015471245.1 Laticauda colubrina
TCTGCTGCTTGTTGCAGATCCCCCCTCCAATCTTAGATTTGGGGTATCCCGTCCTTAATTGCACACACACCCCCCAAAAAAAAAAAAAAAACCTTGCAGGATTCTTATAGGGTTGGCTCACAAGTTCTGTGGTTTCCCCCAGGACAGAACTCCTGGGTATCCAGATCAGTTGGATTTGTGTGTGTGTTCTTACAAGGAGGTGAATTTATTTCTTTAGTAAAGTTAAATGCCCCATCTCACCTAGAGGCAATTTTGAAGAGGACTAGCTGTGTGTTGCCCAGGATTTTATGCCCTTGTGTATATCTACCAGTTTTATTTACACCAATACTTTTTTTTTCAAATTTGGCAATTTTAAGATACAACTCCCAGAATTCCCCAGCTAGCTTGCTGTCCACACATCTTAAAGATATCTGAAAAACATTGATATCCGCTATTGGGCTTCTTTATAGGAAAGTAAGTAAGGCATTTCCACATTAGGGTGATTATTAGACTTTCAAAATGTCACTGTTGCTAATCTGATGTAATAATAACAGGTATTGTGGTACAGTCCTTTTAAAAGAAGTCACAACGTTTGCTAAGCATTGTATAACCCATTATGCTAGCTGTCCTATGAGCCATCTTTCTCTCTCAGCCCAACCCTACACCACAAGGGTTGATGCTTCAAAAAGGGGGAAAAAAGGATGAATAACAAAGTTGGAAGGGACTTGAAGGTCCTAGTCAACCCCCGCTCAAGTAGGAGACCCTATATCAGCGGTCACCAACCTTTTGGACCTCAGGGACCACCAAACTCATAATTTTAGATCCCAGGGACCACAGACTGGTTCTGTGGGTGTGGCCTAATTTGTGGGTGTATCTTGGTGGTCGTGTGATTAGCTGGGCATGGCTTGTATGTAAATATTATAAATATTTATATAAATATTGAGTTTTTTTTATTAAAAAAGAGCAACTTTTACCCAAAATCAGGCAGATCGAGTTGCTCACAGAATCACAGATTCATTCAGTGATCTATCTATCTGCCATCAGCTAGCTCAGTTTCTCAAATTTGCTTGCCTGAGTCTGCACTGAATTTGCTTGCAAGCAAACCTTCAGTCCTAAGGGAGGTTTGGCTGTGCTTAAAAGCAGAGCCGAAGATCTAAACACTAGCTGGAAAGCAAGAAATCCAACCATTTTCTGCTTCCTAGCTAATCTGAATCTCCCGGCACAGAGAACAGATGACGGTCAGAAAAAGGAAAAATAGCAATCTAGCAGGTAAGTTTACTGAGTAAGGAGTGAGCGGATGGGGAGGGTTCCCGTGGGTCATGTGGGTGGCGCAGCACTTGTGTTTCTGCGCAGCCTGGATTAATTGCTTTGGGGGGTGCTCTTGGGGTGAGATTTCTCTACGGCCCACCAAAATTTTCTCACAGCCCACCAGTGAGCCACCACTGCCCTGTATCATTCTAGACAAGCGGCTGTCCAGTCTCTTCTTAAAAGCCTCTAGTGATTGAGCACCCACAACTTCAAGCCCTTCCACTGGTTTATTGTTTTCGCTGTCAGGAAATTTATCCTTAGTTCTAGGTTGCTTCTCACCTTGGTTAGTTTCCATCCATTGCTTCTTGTCCTGCCTTGGATGAGACACCTTGGATGAGACATGTAATCTTGAGCTTCTATTAAAAAAAGTAAGATGTGAATTCAATGAATAACTGACCAGAAGTTGTGCGGGAGTTTTACATTCATTAAAGCCAAATAAATTGTATGTGGCTTTGAATATATGGTGGGTCTGTATGGATGGAAATAAATCAGAAATAATCTGACCTGACCTGGGTCATTGATAGCTGTACCCATCCAAAAAAAAAAAAAAAGCTGACGAAACATTGAAAGTTTGCAGTGGATTGCATCATGTAAATGAATTGATAGAACTATCAAGGCTCAAAATGAGTCTAGCACATTCTAAAATTAGGAAATTCTTTAGCTGTCATTGCTCCATTATACAGCAAGTGAATCCTGTGTTTAGACGGCTGTCGCTAACAGGTTAGTTTGAATGTAGCCTTTGATTTTCTGTCTTATAAAAACATTTCTTCTGCTTGAGCAAAATAATTCTCAGATATTTGTGAAAGTAAACTATTGCAAGCTGAAAGAAAATTGATTCTTTTCTTTTTGAAGTGGCCAGGCTGTTGCTAAGCTATTAATGAATAATATAGACAGGAGTAACAGATCAGAGAGTTCGGTGAGAGGTGAAAATGATAAATATGATGGATTTGTTTGTGTTAAGAAAGGTCGTAAAATCAGGCTCGACTCCACTTAGTGACCGCCCTGCTTTGTCACATAAATTCTGGTACCCATTGTGGTTGTAAGTTGAGGACTACCTTATATGAAGTGCAGATAATATAGTTTTTACCTTTGTATTTAATAAGTTTCTCATTCTGGGTTTTTAAATATTTCAGGGCAACTTTTGGAGGGAAAGCTCTTTGCTTCAAAGGAATCTCATTAATTCAGCTTGAGTTCTATGCCATAATTTAGTGTTACTGGCAGAACCTGTTGCGTGTATGAATGAGCAGCTTTGAGCTTAAATTGTCCCACTTTCTCATCCTTTGATTAGAAGCATCCGCCAACTAAAGCAGAGAGAGAGAGGGAGGGAGGAGAGGGAGAGGGAGGGAGTGGGGAGGAGAGAGAGAGAGAGAGATCTTTATAGATAAGTGTTTCCCAACCTTGGCAACTTTAAGCAAAATGGATTTTTAACTCTTAATATTTACTTTGGCAACTTTAAGAGGCTGACTGGGGAATTCTGGGAATTGACTTAGGCCATTACACTCCAGACCACTTCATATTGCAGGAGAGTTGAGCTCCCTCCCTCCCTCCCTTTGTTGTCCATCTCGCCTCAAGGCAACTAGAAATGCCATTTCTTTTTCCCAACTCTTCAAAGTTTATTACGAAATTATTGTTGTAGAGATGCATCGTGTTAGCAGGCCGTTTGTCTTCACCTTCCTTCTTCTTCTTGATTCCCAGGTCTCTCTTGTCTTCCCATCATGCCTACCCTCTACATATGCCCGCATCCGGATAATTTCCAGAACATCCGTGTGTTGGTTGCAGCCCGTTATGGCCAGCAGCAGCTCACGGTGGTTGAACTGCCGCCCAATGCCGAGTTCAAGAATCGTTTTTTCTCTCTGCCCAAACTCCCAGCTCTGGAAACCAGAACAGGTGTCTATGTATCTGGTCCGACAGCTGTGTCTTACCTGCTGTCTCCAGATGTTATGAGAGGGCACAATCCCGAAACAAGAGCTTTGGTGCGGCAATGGATCAGCTATGCTGACATGGAAATAGCTCCCGCTGCCTGTTCTGTCACTTTCTCTGCGCTGAAGATTTCCAAGCAGAATAAACAGGTGAGGGTGTTGAGGTGTGGTGGCTGTGCTGGAGTTGGTAGAGGCCCAAATCAGAAAGTATCTGGTAGCATAAAAAGCTTGTGCCTTTGAAGGAAATGTGTGTTCTGACCAAGGCTTCCTGAGACCATAATTAAGCGATGTACAGAGTCAGCATATTGCCCCCTCCAACAGTCTGGGCCCTCATTTTACTGACCTTGGAAAGATGGAAGTCTGAGTCAACCTTGAGCCGATTAACTGAAGCTGACAAACTGAGTCAACCATGAGCCAACCTTGAACTGCTATCAGTCGGCAGAATTAGTCTGCAATACTGTATTTTAACCATTACGCCATCACAGCATATATGTGTGTGCGTGTGTATGTATATGTATATAAAATTGGAAGAAAAATGTATTTTAAATCCTTTTGGGGAATCACTTAGGAGCTGCTTGCAGATCACACCTTTCTCTCCTCTCCGACTCAGGGGCTGGATCGTGCTGTAGCAGAACTGCAGCACCTGCTTGGGGTGCTGGACAGTCACCTGAAGGTTCGGACGTACCTGGTGGGGGAATCCATGACACTGGCCGATGTGACCACTGCTTGTTGTCTTTTGTTGCCGTATAAATATGTGAGTTTTCTTGCATCATTGTTCTTTTCTTTCTTTCTTTTTTGTTCTTTTAATAATTTGGCAGGACTTTTTGTACCCTTATGTAAATTGACCTCTTTTTTTCCACGAAGGAAAGAAAAATCAACATTTGTAGTAAGGTCATTTACACAATAGTGCGCAACTTTTTCACCTTTCCATCTTTTAACAAAATTTAATTTATACCAACGCCATATCTTTCTGTCCCTGGCAATCAGCTCTTGATTCCAGCTCACTTTATGCATTGCTTTTTTCTTTCTTTCTTACATTTCTCTTCAGGTTCTCACCTAATTTATTCAGTTGTGGGTTTTTTTTAGACTACTACTTCTCAATCTTCTCATTCTTCTTTTTCGAATAAATTTTTATTTTATTTGGGAAGTAATATACAAACTTAAAATAAAGGAAAATGAAGTTTTGCAAAAACAAAACAAAGATAGACAAAACAATTCATCATTCTAGTGTTTGTCTATCCACTGCAGGATGAAGGCTGAATGCTCTGAAGACAAAACATTAGAAAAGAAAAAAATGTGAAATGAAGAAGACAAAGGACAAAACCACATATACATATAGCAATAGCTTATGTACTATTTCATAATGCTTTACAGCACTCTCCAAGGGGTTTATAGAGTCAGCATATTGCCCTCAACAATCTGGGTCCTCATTTTACTGACCTCAAAGATGGAAGGCCCAGTCAACCTTGAGCTGGTCAGGATCAAACTCCTGGCAGTGAACAGAGTTTGTCTGCAATACTGCATTTTAACCACTGCACCACCATGTTTCCTACATAATATATTACAAATATTATCGCTCTTAGTTGAACACTGATATATTGGAACAATGAGGGTGAAACTTCATTCTCCAAGCTTGTGGGTTGGTTTATGAATGTTTTGTTACCAGGCTAGATAATGAAACATTCAGAAACCAATTCACAAGCTCAGAGAACGAACTTTCACCCTCATCCTATACCCAAGCTATAAATATTCACCACTATTGCAAATATTGAAACAATATTAGTTTCTCCCCCCCCCCCCATTTGCGAAGCAAACCCAAATTTATAAACTTGTGCTTCTATTTGTAACCAATTTGACCTGTTATCTATCTACTTTATACAAGGGCAAAATATTTAACAGGCGAATTAACAGCAAAATTAAGCTTTAAAGCTCGCTGTTAAAAATCTATCATTGTACAGTATTTAACCCATAGAAAAGTCTACAATGGTTTTTTATCTACCTTAAATCACTTACAATTATTATCTCTGTTCCTTCCAGGATTGAATAAGCTCATTTGATTCTTAATAATAAAACTTTTCCTTAAGTTTTGGGTTGAAAACTTTGCCAACAATTTTGTCTTATTCCCCAAAATCAAATAAACTTTTTTTGTCGATCCGTTTTCCCCAAAAAAGTCCTGCCCAAATTGTTTTCCAGTTAGATGTACTAAGTCCATTCCCCAATCACCGTCAATCTCCTTGAGAAAATCCAGTTCATCACTCCCGGATTCTGTTAACTCCAAATCTGTAAAATCCACATCCTCTCCAGCTTTTGAACAGACATAAAGCAACTGGGCGTTTATTACCTAGAGTCCCTTGAATAATTACAGCAGCTAATAAATGGAATAAATAAAATAGCATGAATAATTAACTTCTCTTCCAGGTCTTGAACCAAACCCTTCGCACTTATTTTATCAACCTTACTCGATGGTTCCTGACGTGTATCAACCAACCAGAATTCCAGGCTGTTTTGGGCCCAGTGAGGTTGTATGAACAGGCCTCAGGAGGAGGTGTTCTAGAAATGGACTTTAAAGGTAAGCCGTGCCGGTGGATGGTCTCTTTTCAAATCCTCATTAGTTGGCAGTCACAGTCAGGCTCCAGCTTAAGTGAAGCAAATTCATTTAGCGACCGTTTCATCTAACGGCTGAGTTGCCAGTCACAATTTTGGACGCTGAATGAGAATGGTTGGTATTTTGCAAATCATTGTACCCAAGCATGGAGGATACATGGACAGCTCCCACTGTCTTCATATAGTGCGAGGAATAACTTTATGAGAGGGTTGGAAGGGACCTTGGAGGTTTTCTAGTCCAACCCCCTGCCCAAACAGGAAACCCTATACAATGGCGCCTTGCTGAAGACAACCAAGTTTGTAGGTTACAGTGGACTTTTGCCTTAGAGCAGAGGTGTTCAAACTGTTTTGCAAGGAGGGCCAACCATTCAGCCTGACATTCTTTGAACCATTAACATTAAATGGGAAAAACGCCGGCCGGCAGGGATGAATGACAGGTTGAGCTGGCGGGGAGAAGAGGCTGCGGGCCTCAAAATTTGAAAACAGGCTGCAAATGGTCCCCAGGCCGGACTTTGGACATGCCTGCCTTAGAGTGACTCAGTAGCGGGAAGCGGTTGAGTTCATACATTTGTATTTTTCCTCCTCCTCCTGCCCTGCAAATCAACCAGTTACCTCTGAAGCTGAGTCGCTGGAGAAGAAGGAGATAGAAGAGCCCCCTCCCAAAAGCGCGTCGCAGCTGAAGAAGGAGGCCAAAAAGAAAGAAAAAATGGAGAAGTTTCTTCAGAAGAAGGAGAAGAATCTGCAGCAACAGGGAGAGGTAGATGTGGTAAAAGGAGAACAGAATTAAATAGGCCTTCATCTCATAGAAATGTCAGATTCAAACACTTTAGCTGTGTGTGTGTGTGTGTGTGTGTGTAGCATGCACTTTTGAGCTTGAAATACATTGCCTTCCCAGCAAGGCTGCCATGCTGGGGAGAGATTCTGCTCCACTTGCGAAATTAAGGCTAGGTCACATCGCCCGACGAATGCAAAACGTATGTAAAAAGGACACAGCAGACGAGCAAATTTTCCATCCGTTGTTATCCGCTCTCAAAAGTGCCCCAAATTTGCATAAAGAGAACGGAAAAGAACGGACGGGGGGAGGACGTAGCGCGGATGTAAAACAGATGCTCAACAGAAGCCGAGTGGATGGAAGCGGATGGCACGTCCGTAGGGCTTCTGGGGGAGCATAGCAAAGCGGACGCGTAGCGGAAATAGCGGATGCGTAGCGGATACAGACCGGATGCTTAGCGGAAATAGCGGATGCGTAGCTGCATCCGCTTTCATCCTTTCTACGTCCATGCTACTAACGCTGTGTGTCTGTTCCGCGTCTGTTTCGCTTCCTCCCTGTGTCCGTTTTCCGCTGGAGCGGATTTGAGTTGCGCGGATGCGCAGCGGATGCCTAGCGGATATAGCGGATGCATAACGGATGACGACGGACGTATAACGGATGTTCCCCGTATGCGTAGAGGATGTATAACAGACGCATTGGATACTTCATCGGCTCAAGAAGTTTTGTGCAGCTCAAAACTTTTTGGGCAGATGAAATCACAGTAGAAGGATGCTGGACGGTTAGAGAGTATCTGCTCAAAGTGCAGTGAGTACACAACGGATGCATCGTGTTTCCCAACGGATGGCAAGCTTTTTTTAACGTTTTACATCCTCTTTGCATCCATTGGTGCAGTGTGACATGGGCTTTAGCATTTCTGGACCTTGGCAGCTTGAAGTTGTGTAGACTTCAACTCCCAGAATTCCTCAGCCAGCAGGGCTGTGTATTATTATATGGGAAGGAAGTTAGATGAAGTACTTTTTGACTTTCTGCAGCAGAGATGAAGGAATTGTTTTTTTCCCCAAAGGATTAGAACAGATAGTCGTGGATTTATTACCACAACGTTGTTGCTAACTTAACAACTGCAGTGATTTCACTTAACAACTGTGGGAAGAAAGTTAGTAAAATGAGGTAAAACTCACTTAACAAATGTCTCACTTAGCAACAGAAATTCTGGGCTCAATTGTGGTCATAAGTCAAGGACTACCTGTATTTAATAAGTCAAGGACTACCTGTATTTAATATTTACCTGTTTTAGTCATTTTAGCAAGATTTTAGAGGTTGCAGATTCTATTTCCCAGCCTTAGAGAAATACTGCAGCTGAATAATAACATGGAAAATTTGAAGAATATTTTTCCCCAAATGATTTTTAAGTAAAGAAGGTGCATATTGTATCAGATAAATAATTTTCTTAGGGTAATGTGCCTGGGAGAAAAAAAAATCAGAATATTTTTTAATCTTTCCATGCTGCCTGCCAGTCTCTTTGTCTGGGTATTTGTTTTGCAATACATTTGCCTGGATTGAATTCTATTGGAGAAATTGTAGCATGACTGATGCTCTTTTCCATCTCTTCTTGTTTTTTTGTTTTTTTTTGCTGAACCCAATTTTCTTTTGTCTCCATATCATTTTGTTATCGGACTGTTGTGCTTTAATCAGATGTAACACCCTGATTCTTTGTAGAAGAAGCCAAAAGTTGAGAAGAAAGAAAAGAAGGATCTTGAGATCATCACCTATGATATCCCCACCAAGCCAGGAGAGAAAAAAGGTAAGTAATTGCAGATAAATTGGGGAGTTTACCCTTCACTCTTTGGGGAACGTCTCTGAACCAGTCTTCTGTAGAAACACTTCTAGGGCAGGAAGATTGCTGTAGAGGTGGACAAAATTTAAATAGTGGCAATAGTGGAAAAAGATCTGTAGCTTGGGTGTAGGATGAGGGTGATGGTTCATTCTCTGAGCTTAGGGGTTGGTTTCCAAACATAGAATAGAATTCTTTATTGGCCAAGAATGATTGGACACACAAGGAATTTGTCTTGGTGCTATGCCGTCAGTGTACATAACAAGAAAAGATACATTCATCAAGAGTCAAGAATCATAAGGTACAACAATAATAGTCATAGGGTTATACAGTCATAAGGTATATAGTATGTAGAATATAGTTATAGGGTACAGTAAGCAATCAAATCATACTAGGAAACAGTCAATATAAATTGTAAGGATACAAGCGACAAAGTTTCAGTCATACAGTCACAAGTGGGAGGGGATGGGTGATAAGGAGTGATGAGAAGATTAACAGTAATAGTAGTGCAGACTTTGTAAACAGTTGAACAGTGTTGAGGGAATTATTTGTTTTGCAGAGTGATGGTGTTTGGGGGAAAAACTGTCCTTGTGTCTAGTTGTCCTGGTGTGCAGTGCTCTATAGCGTCGTTTTGAGGGTAGAAGTTGAAAGAGTTTATGTTCGGGATGTGAGGGGTCTAAATATTTTCACAGTCCTTGTAGAAGTGGAATAAAACAAGAAAACCCTGAATAAAAGAAGAGTGTGTTTGTTCGGATTCATGAGAGAACAGTCCGAAGGAACCAAATGGGCAATTATAACTCAGCATTCCCCAACTTGACTCCTTGTTCGTGCTGGATAATTTTGGGGTTAAAATTCCAGTGTTGAGGGAATTATTTGTTTAGCAGAGTGATGGTGTTCAGGGAAAAAACTGTTCTTGTGTCTGGTTGTTCTGGTGTGCAGTGCTCTATAGTGCCGTTTTGAGGGAAGGAGTTGACACAGTTTATGTCCGGGATGTGAGGGGTCTGTAAATGTTTTCATAGCTCTCTTTTTGATTCATGCAGCATACAGGTCCTCGATGGAAGGGAGGTTGGTAGTAATTGTTTTTTCTGCAGTCCTAATTACCCTCTGAAGTCTGTGTCTGTCCTGTTGGGTTGTAGATCCAAACATTTCATTACCAGGCTAGGTAGCATCTTAAACGGAGTTTAGGAAATGTTAGTGTTCTGTTTATAAGGGCTTCAGGTATGGGTGTATCAAGTAATGGTCTTGCAATGGGTCAGGTATGAGTCATCAGGTCTTGTGATGAGATTACCTCAGGTCAGGGTTATTGGGATGTGAATTGCTAGTGCAGTGGTGGTTAACCTTTTTGGGCTCTTGTGCCAAAAATCGTGCCTGCGCTGCTGTGCGCATGCTCATGTGCCAGCACTCAGAAGGTAATGCACCCCCCATGTCCCCTGTGCATGCGTGTACAATCCCCCCTCCCTGCTACCCCTTGACCTGCACTGCGCCTCACAGCTGATTTTCAGCCTGTTTGAGGCCTTTTTCGGCCTCCCAGAGGCTAGAAAATCCTCTGCAGGTCGAATGATAGGCCTGTTTTGTCATTTAAAGGAAGTGATGACTATTTCCAGAATGGTCAAAACACTTAATAGAAGGGCAGAATATAGATAGTTTTCGACTTACGACCCACAATTGATTCCAAAATTTCTATTGCTAAGCAAGAGAGTTGTGAAGGAAAGAGTTTTCCCCCATTTCACGACCTTTCTTGCCGCCATTGCTAAGTGAATCACTGCAGTTGTTAAGTTGGTAACATGGTTGTTAAGTGAATCTGGCTTCCCTATTGAATTTGCTTGTCAGAGGGTCACTGCAACCATCATAAATACGAGCCATGTCCATGAAGATGATGCAACAGTGGTAAGCATGAAAAACGGTCACAAGTCACTTTTTTTCAGTGCCTTTGTAATTTTGAATGGCCACTAGATGAACCATTTCAGATTCAGAATGCTTTACAACCATGGTTATTGGACCAAAAGGGTGGTGAGGCTTGTAGTAGATGACAGACATTCTCCAGGTCTGAGGCAAAGACTTTTGCTATCTTTTGCATAAGATCCTTTCCCTTTCTCTTCTACTGACCCTGATATTCTCCAGATGTTTTGGATTGTACTTCATGGTGGCTCACAGTGAATGGTGGGAGCACACACACTACCTGTCTTGAACTCAGAACCTTTTTTTGCTTTCTAGATGTGACGGGTCCAATGCCTGACTCTTACAGCCCACAGTATGTGGAAGCAGCTTGGTACTCATGGTGGGAGAGCCAAGGTTTCTTTAAACCAGAGTATGGCGTAAGTACGGGCAAGGAATTGCTGTAAACTGAGATCTCTTCATGAAATACTTTCCCCTGATGTCTTGGACCTTTATTACAGAGATGAGCTAAGCTTCATTATGGCTTCCCCCTGAGCACCAGCCAGAACATAATGCTTTGCATGTAGGCAGTGTTCTTATGTTCAACCTCAATTGAAAATGTAGGAGAAGAGCAGGCAGCTGGGGGCAGAGTTAAAGAAGTCATTAGCTTACAGTCCTTATGTTCCCACAAAAGGTCTAAGCACAACCCCTCTTGAATTATTGAATTGAACCCCTCTTGAATTGATGCCAAATTAGCATTGAACTTTAATTGACCAGATTATGTATGGGTGATAACTCCTTTGAATTGCAACTTAATGTATTGTCCTGATTCTTTGCACCCGACAGAAATTGCCCAAATGGGGATCTTAAAAATATCTATCTGTTTCTCAGCATCACAAAATATATGAGCTGGAAGGTACTTTTGAAGCCATCTAATCCAAAGATCATTATAAGAATCTCCTAAACCCGTGATGGTGAACCTTCGGCACACGTGCCACAGATGGCACACAGAGCCATTTGTGCTGGCACACGAGCTGCAGGCAAACTTACCTCATTGCGCATATACGCGCCTCCCAGCTGATTTTCGGCCGATTTGAGGCCTTTTTCGGCCTCCCAAAGGCTTGAGGAAGGCTTCTGCAGGCTTTGCAGGCTGAAAACTAGCCCTGTTTCATCACTTCCTATTTTCCAAAAATACCGGAAGTGACAAAACAGGGCTAGTTTTGGCCTGCAAAGCCTGCAGAAGCCTTCCTCAAGCCTCTGGGAGGCCGAAAAAGGCCTCAAACTGACCGAAAATCAGCTGGGAGGCGCAGTGCAGGTAAGGGGGCAGCTGGGGTGGTGGGGATTGCGTGCGCATGCGTAGGGGGCGTGCATTGCCTTCTAGGTGCTAGCACGCGAGCGTAAGCATGCAAGCGCAACCACAGTTTTTGGCACAGGAGCCCAAAAAGGTTAGCCACCACTGTCCTAAACCATTCCTGACAGGTGGTCATCCAGCCTTCACGTATGCACTTCCAGTGTTTGTGGAGGATTCCAGCACTCCAACAGCACTAAGACTGTTCCACCACTTAGCAGTTCTTACGTTTGCTGCAACCTAACATTCATTGGCTAAGACACTGAGCTTGTTGATCAGAAAGATCAGCAGTTCGGTGGTTCGAAACCCTAGCTCCACGTAACAGAGTGAACTCCTGTTACTTGTCCCAGCTTCTGCCAACCTAGCAGTTTGAAAGCATGTAAAAATCCAAGTAGAAAAATAGGGACCACCTTTGGTGGGAAGGTAACAGCATTCTGTGTGCCTTTGGCATTTAGTCATGCTGGCCACATGGAGAAGTCTTCGGACAGCGATGAGCACCGCCATTTAGAGCCAGAAATGACTAGCACGTATGTTTAACGCTGACATGTAGTCAACTAGCAGTGTCTTTAGTTTAGCAACTTTTTGCTAAACTATAGGTGGATAAACAATAAAGGGCTCAGTTTGGAAGAATCACCTGTTGTTATTCTGGGTATGGGTCTGACATAGTAATTATCTATATATATATAAAAGCAAAATACCACTTAGGCATTATCACAAAATCTCCAGAACCATAAAGCCTACAAACTTGAAATTTGGCACATATGGCTTCTAGGTGCTCACTAAGAAATGATTTTTCAAAATGACCATCAGAGCATTCGTATTCTCTATATTATTATTAACACGCTCTGATGCTAAGGATAAAGATACAGATTACAGAGTTGGAAAAGACCTTGTGGATCATCTAGTAATAATATACAACTAAAACTACTTCATATCTCCCCTGGATTTTGTCTCACTTTCTTAAGGGAGGTTCTCACAGTTTGGTAAATCCTGGCCTAGAAGATCCTCCTTATCCCATCAGATAACAAAATCTTGCATGTTGCTCATAATCAGACAACAGGGAGGAGGGAAGGGTGTGATTGGAAGATATGAGTGGCTGGGAGGGAATTGAGAAATTAATGAGCTCCATCTGTAACCTGAGAGAACTTTGACACCTCCAGGTTGAATGATGAGAGCTTTCTGAGCTGAGTAAACTGTTTCCCAAAACAAAGAGATTGAACTGGATCCGTGGACAATGGGCAGTGGTTGGCCCCGGGGGGGGTGGGGTGGGGGGGGAGGGAATTTTAACCAAAGAATTTAAGTTTTCACGGGAAAATTTCAGAATTGGCTTTGTTTCTTCTATGCCTGTATGGATCTATCAGTAAAGTTATACTCTTGATAAAATAATATCCCAGGAGTTTCTTTCTCTGAATAGGCCAATAGGATGGTTGACAGGACTGCTAGGTCTTTTTCTGACTATCATTTTTCTGTGTTTCTACTCTTGATCCCATGAGGTAACTTCCCCCTTGGCAGATAAATTTCTTTGCTTGCAAGACCCTCCTCACAGTAAATCTCATCCACTAAACAATATTTTCTTTGTTTCCCAGCGTCACAGCATCTCTGAGCCAAACCCTAAAGGCATCTTTATGATGTGTATTCCTCCACCCAATGTTACTGGATCGCTCCATCTCGGCCATGCCCTCACCAATTCCATCCAGGACTCTCTGACAAGATGGTGAGATCTTCTGGGCACCATCTGAGTTTATCTTTTCCATCTTCCGCTAGATAAGGGGCATCAAACTCTTATTTCATTGAGAGCTGCACCAGGGTTGTGTCTGATGGTGGGGTGTGTGGCCGGCTTGATGTCACTCATGTTGGAGGTGCCTGTGGTGGCCCAAGTGTTCTGCCAGCAAAAATGGGCTCCTGATCTCTTGTTTTTGGCTGGGATGGCCTCTTGCAACCTTCTGCCAGTGAAAATGGAGCTTGGATGGACTGCATGCCGCCCTCCTGAGCTCCATTTTCACTGGCAGAGGCACCTCAGGCTGGTCCTTCACTTTTTCCAGGGCAGCCCCTTGGGCCAGATCTAAGCACCCTGTGGGCCGGATCTGGCCTGTGGGCCTGACACCCCTGCGCTAGATTTTTGGGAGCTTTCCAGTCCAAATATATCTTTTCCAAGCATAAATCTTGTAGAGTTCCCTTTGGTGGAATTAATAAGGATGGGTGGGGCGAGGGGGTTACAAGAAGTATAGTAGTTGGACTTTTTTTGGTTTTCTTGTACAGGGGTCTCCAAACTTGGCAACTTTAAGACTTGTGGACTTCAACTCCCAGAATTCCTCTGCTAGCACATACTGGTTGCAGAATTCTGGGAGTTGAAGTCCACAAATCTTAAAGTTGCCAAAGTCGGAAACTCCTGTTCTTGTGCATTGTGATGAAGAATTTCTGTTTCTAATGTTATTTATGATCTGGTGGGGAAGGGGATCTTTGCCCTAAAAATTAAGAAGCTTGAAGCAAACTATTTCTAGGTAGCCCTCAACTATGACCAGTTATTTTGATGACTGCAGTTGCAACGACCTCAGAAAGGATACTGTTCAGAGCAGTGATGGCAAATCGTTTTGTTGTGGTCTGCCGAAAGCATGCGTGTGCCGGTACCCACAATGCAATGTGCCCCACACACCCCGCTCATGCGCGTGCAACACCCCCCACCCGCTTCCCTGCACTGTGCATGCATGTGCCTCCCAGCTGATTTTTGGCCTGTTTGAGGCCTTTTTCGGCCTCCCAGGCCTTGAGGGAAACCTCTGCAGCCTTTGGAGGCCGAAAAACGGGCCCATTTTTTGGCCTCCAAATACTGGAAGTGTTGAAACCGGAAGAATCAGAAGTGATGAAATGGGCCTGTTTTTCAGCCTCCAAAAGCTGCAGAGGCTTCCCTCGAGCCTCTGGGAGGCTGAAAAAGGCCTGAAATGGGCTGAAAACCAGCTGCGAGGCACACACATGCCTAGTGCAGCTAAGTTTGGCTGGGCACGCGTGCTATAGGTTCGCCCTCATGGCTTTAGAGCCTCTACAGCAGGGGTCTCCAATCACTGGTCCATGGACCAGTACCGGGCTGTGGCATGCCAGAAACCAGGCTGTGCAAACAAGTGAAGCCCCATCCATGGCCTGCAAAACCACGCCCTTCTGGGCCACGGAAAAACCTCTCTCCCCAGAACCGGTCCGTGGTGCCCAAAAGGTTGGGGGCCGCTGCTGTACAGCACTTCCAGTCATAAAATGTTGATTTATTCCCCATCCTGCGGACCACATACTGTAACCCCTTTCCAGGCGCTTGGCAACTGGCTCTCATTTATATCTGGTTGCATCGTCCTGTGGTCATTTGACTGTGATTTGCAGTGTTTTTTGCCAGCTTTTTGCAATGTTTTGCCAATTTGCAAAAAAACCCACTCTCATTTGGGAGAATGGATTTAGATTTATAACAATGTGATTCACTTCTTCGATTGCTGTAAAAATCAGTTGTGAAATCATCACACGTTGGCCTCAATTTATGACCATCATGACTTATAACCAAAATGTTGGTTCCAAATGAGATCATAAGTTGAGGAAATATCTGTCCTGAATCTTTATCGGTCTGGAAACCCACCTCTAAATCCTCTTACTTTCTCTGGAATTATTTGGACACATGTGGTTTGACTCCATGGGGTTACTGGTAAAGGTGCAGTGTCCAAGACCTTTGTTCTAGTGAACTTCTGCTCTTATGTTTGTCTTGTAGGCACAGAATGAGGGGGGAGACCACCTTGTGGAACCCCGGCTGCGACCATGCGGGCATTGCCACCCAGGTGGTGGTGGAGAAAAAGCTTTGGAAAGAGCAAGGGAAAACACGGCATGACCTTGGCCGCGAGCCATTTATCGAGGAAGTTTGGAAATGGAAAAATGAGTGAGTCTTTTTCCTGTGTCTTTTTTTCCAGGCATTTTGGGTGAGATGGGTGCCATATGAGATAGATTAGATTGGATTGGATTGGATTGGATTGGATTGGATTGGATTGGATTGGATTGGATTGGATTAGATTAGATTAGATTAGATTAGATAGATGGATGGATGGATGGATGGATGGATGGATGGATGCAGGCAGGCAGGCAGGCAGGCAGGCAGGCAGGCAGGCAGAGAGAATGAAAGATGATGGATGGATGGATGGATAAGCAGGGAGGCAGGCAGAGAAAATGAAAGATGATTGATAGATATATACATAGACAGACAGACATATATAGATAGACATAGACAGACAAAGATAGACAGACAGATAGAGATAAATAGATAGAGATAGAGATAGATGATAGATAGATAGATAGATAGATAGATAGATAGATAGATAGATAGAT
>BLBF01000066.1:3583834-3618111 GCA_015471245.1 Laticauda colubrina
GATAGATAGATAGATAGATAGATAGATAGATAGATAGATAGATAGATAGATAGATAGATAGATAGATAGATAGATATAGATAGACAGACAGACATAGACAGACAGGCAGACAGACAGATAGAGATAAATAGACAGGCAGATATAGATAGACAAATAGATATAGACAGACAGATGGATGGTGGATAGACGAATAGATGGATGAAGTACAGACAGATGATAAAAATAAAATACATAAAATAAAGTGAAATAATATTAAATCAAATGAAATGATGATGATGATATCCATTTCATCATGTCCAACCCTTGGTGATTCTGGGAGTCAAGTTTTTCCCACCCCTTCGAATCTTGCAATATTTCTTTTGAGTTTTTCTGTGTTCTTGCTGATGTCAGTCACTGTGTTCTTCGTTGGCCTGGTTTCATTTTACCTCTAACTCTTCTGAACGTAATTGCTTTCTCCAATAAATTCCCCTGCATAATATTGTCAAAGTAAGTGTGACACAGTTTCATGATTTTGCCTTCCAGTGACATGTCTGGTGTTACGCATTCCATCTTTGCTTATTAGTCAGTCACCTTTGCTGTCCGAGGAATCCACAGGAGCCTTCTCCAGCACCCCAGCTCAAACAAGTCAATTTTCTCCCTGTTTTGCTTTGTTAAGATCCAAATTTCATAGCCATAGTTAGCTACAAGGAATGCGGTAGAGCTGACTAACTATAGTTGGTTGGGATCTGGGGAATACTTGCTCCCATGCCGAATTGATATTATGTATTACCAATATTTGTATCCTATCTAATCCTGCAATGCTCAGATGGCTTGCAATATACTGAGCTCAAAACATCTTCCTGTCTAAGATCTGGTGGGGAGGACTATCTTCACCAGTCTCCTGGTCCCAGGACCAAATGGCAAACACTCACTCACCTGATCTCAGTGACTTCCTGCTCCAGAATGAGGGCATTGCTAGGCAGACTGCAGGTCTCTGGGTCCTGACCTTCAGCATCTCACAGGTGGGTTGGCAACCAATATATCATCCTCTTGCTACACCTCATAGAATAGATGTATTTTACCTGAAGAAGACACTCACCAAGGTAACAAGGAAATTTGAATAGAATGGAATATGGAATAGAGCAGGGGTCTCTAACCTGGGCAATTTTAAAACTTGTGGACTTCAGCTCCCAGAATTCCTCAGCCAGCAACTTTAAGACTTGTAGACTTCAACTTGGCTGGCAAAGCTGAGCAAAGGTGGCTGAGGAATTCTGGGAGATGAAGTCCAGAAATCTTAAAGTTACCAAGGTTGGAGATTCCTGGAATAGAGAGCGGAATGGAACGGAACGGAATAGAACAGAACACAGGTCCCCAAACTTGGCAACTTTAAGACTTGTGGACTTCAGCTCCCAGAATTCCTCAGTCAGCTTTGCTTGTCCACAAGTTGACGTCCACAAGTCTTAAAGTTGCCAAGTTTGGAGACCTCTGGAATAGAATATGGAATGGAACAGAACAGAACGGAACAGAATAGAACAAAATAGAATAGACTTCTTTATTGGCCAAGTGTGTTTGGACACACAAGGAATTTGTCTTCAGTGCATAAGCTCTCAGTGTACATAAAAATACATCAAGAATCATAAGATACTAATGATAGTCATAGGATACTGAATAAGCAGTCAAATCATACTAGGAAACAAAACAATATAAATCATAAAGATATAAGCTTGGTCATAAGCTTGTACGTTATGGTCGTAAGGAGTTTATGGTCATAAGTAGGAGGTTATAGTTATAAGTAGGAGGAGATAGCTAATAGAAAGGATGAGAAGAAGAATAGGGTTGTTCTGCAGGACCTACCTACAATCAAAGTGAGAGACAATTGGAGAAAAAAAAACTTGCATGTCTTTCCTTCCCCCTCCTGTTTTGTATAATGCATTCTGGCATGCACAATCACTTATTTTCTCTAGATTTTGTAGACCATTGGAAAAAGTTATAACGATCAGCCTTGTGTCTTTCCAGTGATAACTTCGCAGTCAGTACACTTCCTATTTTCTCCTCTGCAGAAAAGGGGATCGGATCTACCATCAGCTGAAGAAACTGGGTTCCTCCATGGACTGGGACAGAGCTTGTTTCACGATGGACCCTGTAAGATTTTTGATCAGAGGGAAAGGGTTGTGTGGAGTAGATTCAGATTAACAGAGATGGAAGGGACATTGTAGGTCATCTAACAAAAGCAATAGCACTTAGACTGATATACCACTTCACAGTCAATGCTTAACTGTCTTGACTAG
Source organism: Laticauda colubrina (assembly GCA_015471245.1). Classification (NCBI taxonomy): domain Eukaryota; kingdom Metazoa; phylum Chordata; class Lepidosauria; order Squamata; family Elapidae; genus Laticauda; species Laticauda colubrina. The sequence continues at coordinate 3,586,102 of BLBF01000066.1, forward strand.
CTCACAATCTTGAAAGTCTGAAAGTACAATTCTCCCTTTCTTGCCAAAGACCCGGGGTCTTTGATAGACAGCAATAACAATAGCATTTAGACTTCAGAGTGCTTTTCTGCCCTTTCCAAGCTGTTCACAGAGTCAACATATTGTCCGTCCCCTACGCAACCATCTGGGTCCTCATTTTACCGACCTCGGAAGGATGAAAGACTGAGTCAACCTTGAGCCGGTCAGGATCGAACTGCTGGCAGTGGGCAGAATTAGCCTGCAGTACTGCCTTATAACCACTGCACCACCACAGCACAGGAGTAACTATTGTAACTCCAACTAACTTCAGTCATATACACTTAACCTTGGGTGGAGCAAGTGGCCAGTTTTAAGTTTTTGGGTGTTACCATAAAAGAGGACCTGACCTGGGCTGTTCACATTGCAGCCTTGGTCAAAAGGGCCCAGCAGAGATTATACTACCTGAGATTTCTCAGAAAACAAAAACTGAATGAAAAACTGCTGGTGACCTTCTACCGCTGCACCATAGAGAGTATCTTAACTTACTGCACCTCTGTATGGTTTGCCAATTGCACAGTGGCAGATAGGACAGCACTCCAGAGGGTTAATGTCATTGCCCAGAAGATCACTGGTTGCCCTCTCCCCTCTTTGGAAGAGCTTTGTAGCTTCCGCTGCCTTAAGAAAGTTCAAAACAATCTCAAAGATCCATCTCATCCTGGGAACCCCTTTTTTGAACTATTACCATCTGGCAGACGGTACAGGATAATAAAAACAAGGACAAATAGGCTGAAAAACAGCTTCTATCCCAGGGCAGAAACTCTATTGAATTCTACTTTATAGTGCACTGAAGATGGTATTTAATTTCGTTGTATGATGTACAATGACAATAAAGTAAACTAAACTATAAAGTAAACTAATTCTCACTGCTCCCTGAATATGTTTGGATTCCCTGAATAGGTAGTCTTCAACTTAAAAGCATTCAAAATTACAACGGCATTGAAAAAAATAACTTGGGATTTGGCCCTTGCACTTAATTACCATTGTCATTACGGTCATGTGATCAAAATTTGGTCAGTATGTACTTATAATGTTTGCAGTGTCCTGGAGTCATGTGATCACCCTTTGGAACCTTCCCAACTGGCTTTCAAAAAGTAAAGTCAGTGGGGGAAACCGGATTTGCTTAACAATTCATTTAACAACTGCAGGGATTCACTTAACAAGTTTGCCCCCCCCCCCAAAAAAAAAAAAAAAAAAAAAAGGTCATAAAATTGGCTGGGACTCGCTTAACATTTTCCTCACTGAGCAACAGAAATTTCAATCCCAGCTGTACTGGGAGAATGTCTCAGAATGTCGTATTCATGTGGCCTCTGACATGGGATATCCTTTCCATTTGACCAAGCATTGTAAGCGCCTCTATGCCTATGGAAGTCTAGAATATTGTCTACTTAATCTTTTCCTGGGCCAGGAAAGGATGGAGGAGGAGAAGGAGGAGAAGATCTGTTCAACGTTTTCTTTTGCTTTTTGCTGAATTTGGGGGTTTTAAGGGCAACAATAGGAACGTTTTGTCACATGGAAGACTTGCTTGGACATCCCCACTCTCTCGTACACACCAAACAAATAAAAATTGAAAGCTGGCTTTTGCAACCAATTTTCAACAAAGCCATTTTTGTGCTTTGAAAGTCATTAGAACTTCTATATTAGAAGAGCCTTGGTGGTGCAGTGGTTAAAGTGCAGTACTGCAGGCTACTTCTGCTCACTGCTGGCTGCCTGCAATTTGTGAGTTCAAATCTCGCCAGGCTCAAGGTTGACTCAGCCTTCCATCCTTCCGAGGTGAGTAAAATGAGGGATTGGGGGCCATAGGCTAACTCTGTAAACAGCTTGAAGCACTGAAAGCAGTGTGATGGCCCGGGGTGTGGCACAAAAGTAACAAAGTCACAAAAGTAGGTAAAGTCCTTTTAATTTCTCCAACTTGGCCCCCAATGTCCAGTTATCATCAGCTGGAGAAAAAACTCCCCCAAGAACAGTTTTTAAAGTAAAGAAATTCAATCCGAACCCAAAATATATATAAATTATGAATAAAAACCAACACAAACCACGCTGCAGCAATTAATGAGACAGGGCAGGATAAGGAATTGCAGACTTCAAAAAATAACAAAACACACACAGTTGGGAGGATGCCAGAATCCAGATAAGACTTGACAAACAAAGATAATGCACGCTTTGCTTCCAGCAGGGTGCTGTGCGCAAACACCCTTTTAAAATCCTGTTTTTCCAGCTGCAGCTAATGAAGGGAATCAGGGCCTTTTTCTGCCCTGTAACTGACTTTGCTCCCTTATCTGTTCCTCCCTGCGTGCCCTAGGATGAAGAGGGGATGGGCCTGGGTCTTCCTCTGAATGCCCAGCTGGACTGTGCCCTTCCCCAGTTTTCTCCACAGCCACCGGAACCACACTCCCACTCCCTGTCAGCTGTTCAAATTGGAATCAAATTGGAAGCTGTTCACCATGACAGCAGTGTATAAGTCTTAGTGCTATTGCTACTGGGAGTCCCCAGGTTGTAGACTGGCACCAGGTCATGGCATGCCAGAAACTGGGCCACACAAACAAAGCCCCATCTGCGGGATGCAGACAGCATGCAAAACCATGCTCCCTCTGGTCCATGGATAAACGTCTCTCCATGGAACTGGTCCGTGGTGCCCAAAAGGTTGGGGACTGCTGTTCTATATGATCCATGAATAATGCATTGTCACCTCCCAACTCAAAGAATGGAGAAGAATAATTGTCATCCTAGGGTGGAAGGGAAGCCCAGGTATGGTAGCCATTTTTCAACACAGTACGAAATCAACCATTTTTTGCAATCTGGACCACAGTAAACCATGGGGTGTTTATGTCCTTCTGATGGAACCGTGTTCTTGTATTGCCAACAGAAACTCTCCTATGCTGTCCAAGAAGCTTTTATCCAATTGCACGAAGAGGGGATCATCTACCGAAGCAAGCGCCTTGTCAACTGGTCCTGCACTCTCAACTCAGCCATTTCTGACATAGAGGTGATTAGGCGAGAATGATCTATTTCCTGTACCAGCATTTGGCCTAGGGATCCAGGTCTGATGATGCAACTTCCTGTCTCCTTCCTCCCAGGTGGATAAGAAAGAATTAACAGGCCGGACACTCTTGCCTGTCCCGGGCTACAAAGAGAAGATTGAGTTTGGGGTGCTGGTCTCCTTTGCTTACAAGATTGAGGACTCAGGTTTTATATGAAGTTCTTGGCTGAGGGTTCAATGGTTTAGGGTCTGGAGTCTTGACTCTTGGTTGTCTCTACTCATCCATGAACCCTTTACATTTTCTTTTGATAGATGAGGAAGTGGTGGTAGCTACAACCCGTATTGAGACGATGCTGGGAGACACAGCAGTTGCAGTCCATCCCAAGGATCCCCGATACCAGGTATGAAAGATGTAACACTGTAGTTTTGGTTGGGACAGGTGACTTGTCAGATGCTTTGAAGGACAGTCCCAGAGGTGCTTTTCAAAGGCAACTGGACTTCTTTGTTTTTTACCCCCCTTTTGGAAACATTTCACTTCTCATCTAAGAAGCTTCTTCAGTTCTGAACTAAACCTCCAGGAGACCTCAATGGCTCTCTAAAAAGAATGCAAATAAATGCTGTCTGCAAGGAGTATAAATCCTTCCATTCCCCACCATCCTGTCAGAGTTGAAGAAGCTTCTTGAATGAGAAATGAAATGTCTTCACAGAAAAAAACAGAAAGTCCAGTTGCCTCGAAAAAGCACCTTTGGGACAATTATGACCCGGATAACTGAGAATCTCCATAGATCAGGGATCCCCAAACTTGGCAACTTTAAGACTTACGGACTCCAACTGCTAGAATAGCTGGCTGAGGAATTCTGGGAGTTGGAGTCCACAAGTCTTAAAGTTGCCAACTTTGGAGACCTTTGCTATAGACCTTCAGTTCTGAAGTTCAGAACTGAAGAAACTTCTTGGATGAGAAGCGAAACTTCTTCAAAAGAAAAACCAAAAAAAAGTCCGTTTGCCTTTTTAAAAAGCACTTTGGGGACTATCAGACTGTTGCTTATCTGGATAATTTTAGAGTCTTCATTAAGTTTCTTCTTTTGATCTGCTTTGTCTTCTAGCATCTGAATGGCCGGAAAGTGCAGCATCCCTTCACGGGGCGCCTCCTACCCATTGTCTGTGATGATTTTGTAGATATGGAGTTTGGAACTGGTATGTTCTGGGCTATGAGCTACGTAAATGCAGGAAGTTCTACATGAAAGGATGGAGTTGTTGGTGAAGAGCTAGCGTGGAGAATCTATGAAGAGGATGGAAAATAAATAGAATAGAATAGAATTCTTTTTTGGTCAGGTATGATTGGACACACAAGGAATTTATCTTGGTGTAAATGCTCTCAGAGTACATAAAATAAAAGGTACATTTGTCAAGTCAAGAATCATAAAGTACAACACTTAATAATAGTCATAGGGTATAATAGGCAATCAAATCATACTAGGAAACAGTCAATATAAATCGTAAGTATACAAGCGACAAAGTTACAGTCATACAGTCACACGTGGGAGGGGAAAGGTGATAAGGAGTGATCAGAAGATTAATAGTAATAGTAATGCAGACTTTGTAAACAGTTGAACAGTGTTGAGGGAATTATTTGTTTTGCAGAGTGATGGTGTTTGGGGGGAAAACTGTCCTTGTGTCTAGTTGTCCTGGTGTGCAGTGCTCTATAGCGTCGTTTTGAGGGTAGAAGTTGAAAGAGTTTATGTTCGGGATGTGAGGGGTCTAAATATTTTCACAGTCCTTGTAGAAGTGGAATAAAACAAGAAAACCCTGAATAAAAGAAGAGTGTGTTTGTTCGGATTCATGAGAGAACAGTCCGAAGGAACCAAATGGGCAATTATAACTCAGCATTCCCCAACTTGACTCCTTGTTCGTGCTGGATAATTTTTGGGTTAAAATTCCAATACACATGAAGGGATCACCAGAAAAGACTTCTGCCAGAAAAAAGAATGACGTCCAACAAAGCTTTTGCCATGTGTAATAAATCAGGAATCAAGGCAAGTTCAAATGAATATAGGCTTATTGTATGCCTACACTCTCTACAAGAATCAGAACTCACAGTCAAAGCCAATTGGCAGTAGCTAAGGATCAATAGAATTCAAGGATGGCTGGACTAAGATCTCTTGTGAGCACAAAGGGATTCCAAACTGATGATGTGCTTCACCCCTCCTCTGCCTGGTCATCTCCAACAGCTTTAGAGCTTCAGGTCTTCTTTGAATCAACAACTTAGGTGTGGAGTAACTCCAAAGATTACAAACCAGGTTCCATAGGAAACATCGGGCCATGGCAAGAGCTGAAATAATCATCTCCCCCTTCTTGCTGCTTTCAGGTGCTGTAAAGATCACACCAGCTCATGATCAGAATGACTATGAGGTTGGCCTGCGTCATGGACTTGAGTTCATCAACATTATGAACGAGAACGGCTACCTCATCAACGTTCCTCCACCCTTCTTGGTATTGTTCGGATGTGGTTGGGAGTGTGGGCGGAATTCAAAGGATCCCTTTTGGTCTTCTCTCTGTTTTTTGTTGACTGGAATGGGTTTGGCCTTGATTGGAACAGTAAGCTTAGTACAGGGCTGGCAACTTTTAAGACCTGTGGATTTCAACTCCCAGAATTCTCCAGCCAGCATGGGATCCATGGTGCTCTCTGAGATGGGTTGTTTTCTTGCAGATGTTTCATTACCCAATTAAATAACATCATCATTTCCATTAGGGAGTAGGACTGGCTAGCTTTATATATAGTGCTGTGATGGCAAACCTATGGCATGTGTGCCATAGAGCCATCTCTCTGGGCACTCCAGCTGTTGCCCATTCCTCTTCCGCACACGCATATGCACCAGCCAGCTGGTCTTTGTGTGCGCAGAAGCACCGGAAACTGGAAGAGCAGCTTCCCAGCACATGTATGTGTGCCGGGAAGCCACTCTTCCGGCTTCCAGCACTCCCACGTACACACACCAGGGAGCTGGTCTTCTGGTTTCTGGTGCTCCTGTGTGCACACACTCTTTTCAGCGCTTGGTGCCAAAAAGGTTTCCCAACACTGTTGAGGTAATTCCCCGTTAGGAGAATGAGCGCATACAGGGAGATGTAGTGAGAGTAGTGTTTGATGACACAAATAGCACACAGATACACTGTACAGTAAAAATGTAGGTTTTTACTTTCAATAAACACAGTCCAAACAAACAGTCCAAGTCAAGCACAGTTAAATCAGTCAGTGTTCATTTCAGGGATAATTCCAATATCAAAATCCAATATCAAAAACAGTTTAGTAACAGACTTATATCAAATCCAAAAATAACAGTCAATAGGAAATGGCAACTCTCTCCAACAGAAACAACAGAGAGACTAACACTTCTGAGACTAAACAACCCAGGTTTCTGGCTCCATCTTATGGCCTTTTGAGAAACCATACCCAATTACAGTTTCAGCATGCTCTTAAAAACATAGTCTATCCTGCTTTATATATTTCCAACCCAAATAGCTGTTAGGTGACTCACATTTCTAACACACACTACTAGTGGCTTGCCCTGTCAATATTGGTAGGGGTGTTCTTGGTGTTTTCTTGACTAGGCTGTTGCTTATTGTTAGCTTGTTTGTCTCTGGAGACGTCTCTCTGCGTTCCAATGTAACTATTTCACTTTCATCTGCTTCTTACAGGGCATGAAGCGCTTTGAAGCCCGTCAAGCAGTTCTGGAAGCTTTGAAGGAAAAGAAGCTCTTCAAGGAGGTGAAGGACAACCCCATGGTGGTACCAGTGTGCAGGTGAGTAGTAGTTGCAAAGTAAAGCAGCCTTCCGCAAAGGTATTCAAACCACGATTCCCAAGGAATCCCGGCCAACATGGCTGAAAATGAAGTAAGACCAGTATTTTCGCCTGTCCTCGGTTAGGAGGGATCAGACTGCATGTGAAAAGCGATGCCTTTATTTAGATGTCTATTTTAGATATCTTTGGAATGAAGCCTTGTATCCTCTGAATGGTGGATGTAGCTGAGTGTTTCAACCCCTTACTGAATCCTAGGTTGCCTGTCAGTGAATCAGAATAGAGGTAGAAGGGATCTTTGAGGTCTTTCAGTCCAACCCTTGGTTCAAGCAGGAGACCTGTAGTACCATTTCAGATAGATGGCTGTCCAGTCTCTTCTTGAAAACCTCCAGTGATGAAGCACCCACAACTTCTGAAGGCAAAGCTGTTCCACTGGTTAATTTTCCTACGTGTTAGAAAGTTTTTCCTTAATTCCAGGTTGCTTCTCTCCTTGATTAGTTTCCATCCATTGTTCCTTGCCTTGCCTTCTGGTGCTTTGGAGAACAGCTTGACCTCTTCTTCTTCATGGCAGCTCCTCAAATACTGGAACACCGCTATCATGTCACTCCCTGGTCCTTCTTTTCTCTAGACCAGCCATACCCAAATCCTGCAACTGTTCTTCATATGTTTTTGTCTCCAGATTTTTAAACATCTTAGTTGCTCTTCTTTATACTAATGTCTCAACATCCTTTTTGTATTGTGGTGACCAAAACTGGATGCCGTATTGCAGGTGTGGTCTTACTAAGGCTTTATAAAGCAGTGCTAATACTTCACATGATTTTGATTCCATGTCTCTGTTTATACAAGGATTGTATGAGCTTTTTTGACTGCTGGCTCATGTTTAAGTGATTGTCTCGCACATGTAAGCAGATCCTAGTTGCTAATTTCTTATTGGGGGATAAAATGCTTGAGTGGGCCTGGTAAGTTCCTAGAAACTGCAGATTGTCCGGGTCCACTCTTGTCAAATGTCAGGCACATTTAGAACCTGAAGGGATTTGATCATCATATGACAGGCAAGTAGCTTTTTGCTAAGAGAGAGTGACGGACAGAAGGAGCTCTTCAGGATCATTCAGTGGCTTTGACTATCTGTAGCCAATTTGGATCAGCTCTGTAATCTGACAGGGATTTTGCTCACCTATTCCAATTTCCAGAGTTAATTCTGGAGAGGAACATTGTTAGAGTATGGTTTTGTTCTGACCAGGGGTTCCTGAGACACCCACAAACACATGTTAAATCCAAAACCCTTTTATTTTAGTTCAATGGTTGTGAATTATCATCAGTCACAGCCCATAATGAGTCTCAACCAGTTATAAATAGTCCCATGGAAGTCTGCCAAAATTCTTCAGGAGAAGTCCGACAAACATGCACCTTTATCTTTCTTGAAGTGCTGCCAATGACTAAAGTACCAATTAAAACCAAACGGAGCACAAATTCACAGAGCGTTCAGGTTCCAAACTGACCAGAATGAACAACGTTGCTTCCTGCAAAGGTTCCTGTCCCTTTGCACTTCCTTTATATCTTATGGGAGGGGCCAATCACCTCCAAGCTTTACTCCAGAGTTGCCCTTTTTTGTCTTAACTGCTCTTGCCTTCTGGCAGCTCTGCACATATGCACACTGGGAACAGGCTCCCCTTGTTCCTCGGCCTCGCTGCTGTCAGATTCTGGAGGCTTCAGAGTCAGCACGTAACTCCCAGATGGCCCTGGCGCCATCTCTGTATCGGAAGCAGGACCACCGTCCAAGTCCTCCCCAGACTTCTGGACTGGCCCATGTTCTTCCTCACTGTCTGATTCTGCTGCCATCTCCACAGGCTGCCGGTGGACCACAACAGGTTTAGCCCCATGACAGTAACAATTATAGGGTGCCACAGGAGTCCTGTGACAGATTCATCCATGTTCAGTGTGTTAGATTCAGATTCACATGGTCTGATGACTTCAATCATTTTCATGTTATTTAATGTGTTGTGTGAAGAACATGTGCAATTGCGTCTAATTAAAACACTGAATACTCTTAACTTGCCTAAGAAAATCATCTGGGAGTTGAAGCCCATCCACCATCCAGTTGCCATGGTTGAGAAAAACTGATTTAGTTTATTCCACAGTCAAGGTTAATTCTCTTGATTCCTTTATTGTATTGCCTTCTCAAATTAGGGGAAAGAACTGAACAAGGTGTGTGTAGTGGGGAAGAGAAGGACTGAGAAAATGAAGAGCCACCCAGAGTTGCCCTGTGGTAAAATGGGCAGCCAGTAAACTTTATAAATAAATAAAACTATAATAAAACTATGAAAAGTCTTGCTTCCCTAATGCAGATTGGATGGGTAAAAGAGGTTTGTGAGGGAAGGTCCCGTTGAGCCAGAGAGGAATCACCACATTGAATTTTAAAAGTCTTCACTCTTCTATAAAGGACGTACAGATATTCCTCACTTAACGGCCATAATTGGGACTAGCACCTCGGTTAAGCAAAACAGTCACTAAAGGAAACCACCACCATGCTTATGACCTTACAAAGGCGAGGATTGGTTACAAAAGTTACTTTTTCATCACCACTGTCTTGGTGAATCGTCACTAACAAGGCAGTTGCTAAATGAGGATTATTTGTTCCAACCCTATTGTTTTTCCAGAGTCTCCTCTAACTTCTTTTTTCGGCTTCCTCTCCCCGATACTCTTTAAGCCGCTCCAAAGATGTCGTGGAACCGCTGCTGAAGCCTCAGTGGTACGTGCGCTGTGACACGATGGGCCAGGCTGCAGCCGAGGCTGTACGCCGGGGTGATCTGCGCATTGTGCCAGATTTCCATCTCAAAACCTGGTTCACTTGGATGGACAATATCAGGTGAGACGCTTGTATAAACGCCTAACTGCTCTGACGCTACCGCTTCACGCGCCCCCATTAACCCATTCTGTGATTTGTTTGGGTTTGGGCTCAGTGAAACCTATGAATGCTGCATCTTAATATTGCGAGCAAGCAAAGCTACTGTGGAAGCAGTGATTTAGAAAAAAAAGTGTGGGTTTTTAGCAATGTATGTGAATGCAACTAACGTGTGTCAACCCTGAAGCTGACCTGACTGAAGCCATTTTGTGGCCTCAGTGTTGCCACACACTGGAGCTGAGGGACAAGGAAGGGGGGATTTTAGATAGAAGAAATTTTGTAGCCAAAGCAAAATACTTCCTCTTGGGAACCAAGGACATTCTCACACCTGGTCAGAGGAAGGAGAAGTGATGTCACCAGGCAACCAGACGGCACCTTGATTGGAACATGTGACTAACGATACAACAGTCATAAGTGTAAAAAAACAGTCATAGGTCACTTTTTTCAGTGCTGTTGTAACTTCAGATAGTCATTAAACGAATGGTTGTAAGTTGAGGACTACCTACAATGTTAAATGTAATTGGAAACCAAATGGTGTAGTGATTTGCTTCTTGCTCCAGTCTTTCCAGTTTCTTCATCACCTTTTCATCCTGCCTAGCTTCTCTGCCATGAAAAGGAATTGTTTATTTGTGCGTGACTGGATTTCCCCCCACACACACTTTTTCCTTTTAATTTGTGTTTGTTAAATTGCTAAATCTTTGAGTAATCTCGGACTGCAGCTTTGCTAATTCTTTCCTTTTTCGTAGGGATTGGTGTATTTCTCGACAGCTCTGGTGGGGCCACCGTATTCCAGCATATTTTGTGACTATTGAGGACCCTTCTGTGCCAGCAGGAGAGGTAGGATTCTCTGGGCCACTTGGGATACAAACTGGTAATCCCCGATTCCCAGAAAAATAAGTATAATGAATATTCAGGATACTGAAGTATAAATACAGACATCCATGTGTTGTCTGAACTCATGGAGAGAGTAATAATGTGGGAATAGTGCTAAGATATTTTTTTTCATTCTTTCCACTTAAACTTCTAGTAAGAATTAATGTAAAATAGCCAATATTTGTAAAATTAATTTAATTTCTGATTTTGCATACACTTAGTGCAAGTATACACAAACCTTTTCTTTTTATTATTTCACTTTTAGTATTTCACTTTTAAGTATTTTCACAAATACTGTAATTTAAGATGAATCTATATATATATATAAATGAAATATTACTCATGCATCATCACAAAATCTCCAGAACCACAAAGCCTACAAACTTGAAATTTGGCACATATGTTCGTCTTGGCTTCTAGGTGCTCACTAAGAAAGCATTAGTATTTGTATATTATTATTCACATGCTCTGATACTAAGGAGTTCTACTGTCCCTCCCACCTGAAAAGAAATATGTTCCAAGTGCAAAACACAAGCAGAGGAGAGGAGTTTCAGTTTTCAGTTTTACTTTCACATTAGCAAGCAGCTTTACTGTAGAACAGTTGAGCTAAGCCACGCCTAGGCTCCTTGCTGTCTCCTTGCTCACACAGCAAATACTTTTTCAATTTCCATGCTTCAGTTTCTAAACAGCTCTCAACTTTCTCACACACTGACAGGACGCTAGCCAGATGAATACCAATGGATGCTGGTAGGCAGAGGTAGACAATTTTCTCCCCTTATTTTTCTCCCCAAAAAGTAAGCCCGATCACAGTTTCGTAGCGAAGCACAGGTATAGATCTAGTAGTCAGTATTCATAAAATAAATTTAATTTCTGGTTTTGCATACACTTAACACAAGGATACACAAACCTTTTTATTATTTACAAGTATTTCATTTTTAGTATTTTCACAAATACTGTATTGTGAAATACAAGGTGAATATTCTTAATATTCCTTCTTCTTCCTATTTTCCCCATAACAACAGTCCTGTGAGTTGTATTGGGCTGAGAGAGAGGGAGTGGTCCAAAATCACCTACCTGGTTTCCATGACCAACTCAGGATTTGATCTTAGGGTCTCCTGGTTTCTCTTAAGCACGAGGCCAAATTTGCTCTCCTTGAAGCAAGATATTTGGGGTGACTAAGAACAGTGAACTATGATGGATATTAATTTTTTAGACTGCGCAGCTTGAAAAATCCCAAAAACCATGCCTGTGTAATTTTGACATTTTTTAAAGGGAAAGGTTCCCCTTGCACACATGGCTCTAGGGGTCGGTGCTCATCTCCGTTACAAAGCCGAACGAAGATGTCTCCATGGTCATGTGGCCAGCATGACTAAACGCCAAAGGCACACAGAACACTGTTACCTTCCCATCAAAGTATTCCCTATTTTTCTACTTGCATTTTCACATGCTTTCACACTGCTAGGTTGGCAGAAACTGGGACAAGTAACGGGAGCTCACTCCATTATGCGGCACTCGGGATTCGAACCACCGAACTATCGACCTTTCTGATCGACAAGCTCAGCGTCTTAGCCATAGAACTAATTTTTTTAATATTGAACAAAACTTTCATTGATGGGATATTTTTCCCTTTTCGAATTCTGCAGGATGTGGATGGCAAATATTGGGTGAGTGGTCGGAGCAAGGAAGAAGCCAAAGAAAAGGCAGCGAAAGCCTTCAACATCAGCCCGGATAAAATCTCCCTCCAGCAAGGTAGGGAGACCGGAAATGGGAAAAGTGTGGGCAAGGGACTTAGAAAGCAGGGTATGCCATCACATTTCCTGTATTGCAATCTTGAATGAAAGGGTTACCCTCTACTACATGTATCCTTATAGGAAGGAAAGAGGATGGGTAGTTCTAATTCTGTTGCTAATTCGTTCAAGCTCAGCATATATTATCTCTCTATATAAAGAACATTGTGCTGTAAGAGTGTATAAGTCGTCCTGGTTTAGAGACCACAGTTGTTAAGCAAAGTAAAAAATGAACAAAAAGACTCAAGTGCCTCTTTGCTAGCAAGCAACACTCCAATAAGTAGGGATTGACAACAGGATTAATATGCAACTAACAACAAATAATATTGTTTACCAGCAGTAAACAATACCCCAATCAAGGTTGTCCCAAAGGTGCTTTTTTTAGGAGGCAGCTGGATTTTCTTGTTTTTTCTTCTTTTGAAAATGTTTCACTTCTCCTCCAAGAAGCTTCTTCAGCTTTGACTATCCTATCAGAGCTGAAGAAGCTTCTTGGAGGAGAAGCGAAACGTCTTCATAGAAAGAAGGAAAAATGAGAAAGTCCAGTTGCCTCCTGAAAAAAAAGCACCTTTGGAACAACCATGACCTGGATGATTGAGAATCTCTACAGACTTTTAGTTACATAATTTGGGATGAACAGCCTTTAAATGGAGTAGGAATGGATTTCCAAAGGAAAAATTGAAGTCTCCAGGAACCAGGAGCACCACTCAGGTGATCCTGAGGACACAGATAAACCAGTGGTGGTATTCAGCCGGTTTGCACCACATCAGGAGAACCAGTAGCAATAATTTGGCGTGGGTCACCGAACCGATAGTGAGTTCTGACTGGCCATGCCCCCGATCCGGTCGCCCTCCCTCCCGATGCTCGCTCATCCCACCCGCCTGACGTTCGCCTCAGGTATTTCTTTTTTTCCCTCCCAAAAATCAGCTATACATACAATCAGCTGTGCCGGGTTTCCCCTTGCTGAGGCCCAGGAAGGCAAAAAATGGCTTAGCCCTCCCCTCCAATTTTTTTGCCTTCTGTGCTTCAGAGGAGCAAAAACGCTGCCCCCAAAGGCTCCTCTGAGGCCCAGAAGGCCCTCAAAACGGGTGGAGACTGCAAAACAGGGGAAAAAAAAAAAAAAGCCATACCCACCCAGCCACATGGCCACGCCCACCAAGCCATGCCCACACAACCCGTAGTAAAAAAAATTGAATCCCACCACTGAGATAAACCTTCAAGTGGCCACAACGCCCCTCTTGCAAATGCCAGCTATCTGCAAGCAGTATAAATCCTTCCATTTCCCACCATCCTGTCACAGCTGAAGAAGCTTCTTGGATGAGAAGCGAAACGTCTTCAAAAGAAAAAAACAAGAAAATCCAGTTGCCTCCTGAAAAAAGCACCTTTGGGACAACCATGACCTGGATGATTGAGAATCTCTACAGACCCCCAATCAAGGAATTACTAACTCAGACAATAAATAACAATGTAATCAAGAAACTTCCAAGAAGAAAACAAAATTCACATAACACTTACAGGGCACACCACTTGTATATCGGCACAGAGAGCCAACTCCATCCCCTTCTAGCACTGATGATGAAACATCTGCAAACAAACAACCAAGCTCAGAGAGCACCAAGGACTCCAGAGTTTTTCCAATTCTCCTAGTTCAATCTTCTGACCTGATGATGCCAGCTTTCCCTCTACTTCTTGCCTTCCAAGATTAGTCAAACTCTTCCTGGCTTCTGAACTTGTTATGGAATCTTCACCTCCCCTTGGCCAATTCTTATCTGCTACTGGGTGGTTTTAATCTATCAAAGCTGGCATCTTAAACGATGCATAAACAAACCAAATTCCGCTTAAAGGTCTCTTCAGAGCCTCAGGTAAAAATACCTTTGCCTTCAGTTTCTTTGTCTGAGCACCTGCAACTGGAGATTATGGAGCTTAAACTAGAGCTTAAACTTTACTTTGAGTGCTGCCTAAACATCTCTTTTGCACCTTCCATATCACAAACTTTCTGTTTTCACATGAACTTCAGAACCCCTGCAGAACAAAAGATTTCCCCCTGCTTCTGTCCAGATGTGGGATGTAAGTCCCAAAATTACTAGCTCACCTAGTTGGGTGTTGCAACCCAACATCACCAAGGGTCCCAAGGTTTGGAAGCCGGGCTGTGAAATAGGCTTTTCCCCTTGGGGAGGGGGAGAAACTAAGCTACTTAGAAGTTGAAATGTGGAAAGCCAAGTAGAACTCTTAACCTATGTACCTTTCTTATGTCCTTCTTCCAGATGAGGACGTCCTGGACACATGGTTCTCCTCTGGCCTGTTCCCTTTCTCCATCTTTGGGTGGCCCAATTCGGTAAGTTGAATGTGAAGTGAAGAGGTATGCCAGCATTTCTTTGCTCTTCAAATCTTGCTCACATTTTCCGTGTTGTTCTTTCAAGGGTGAAGATCTTCAGGTTTTTTACCCTGGAACTCTCCTGGAGACCGGACATGACATTCTGTTCTTTTGGGTGGCCCGTATGGTTATGCTGGGCCTCACGCTTACAGGAAAGCTACCCTTCAGAGAGGTGAAAAACGAACACCTGTTCCTACCAGGTTGTGATGACCTGGGGTGTGACACAAAGGCAACATAGTCAGATAATCAGTAGGAATTCCTTTATAGCTCCAACTTTGTCCGCAATATCCTGGTTACCATCTGGGTTGGAGAAAAATTCTCTCAGGAACAGCCTTTGGCTGCAGAGAATCAAGTCCAAAATGTGGTCAACAAAAACTGTAACTATAAGTCCAGTCAAGGCAAAATGAGGTTATTAGTCTGGCAAGACAAGAGAAAGAATTTCAGACATGAAGGAACAGCAGTAATTCAACACAGTTGGGAGGATGCCAGGAACACAGATAACCAAAGTAAACACAAGATAAACTCATGTTTGTTCCCAACAGTTGTCGC
Source organism: Laticauda colubrina (assembly GCA_015471245.1). Classification (NCBI taxonomy): domain Eukaryota; kingdom Metazoa; phylum Chordata; class Lepidosauria; order Squamata; family Elapidae; genus Laticauda; species Laticauda colubrina. The sequence continues at coordinate 3,601,408 of BLBF01000066.1, forward strand.
ACTTAGCATGCATCTCTTTTAAACTCTCTTCTCAGGTGTGGCTAATGAAGGGAATCAGGGCTCTTTCCTCCCCCGTAAGCCGCACAAAACCCACGTTACTCTCTTTTCCATTCCTCCCTGCGTGCCCTAGGATGAAAAGGGGGGGGGTTGTCTTCCTCTGAACTCCCTCTCCCTTGTTCTAATTCTCCCCTGCTCTGCCCAGTTGGATTTTGCCCTTCCCCAGTTTCTTCCACAGCCAAGGGATTCAGACTTCGACAGGTACATGACAGGTTGTATGAGTTCTTCTCCACTTCTCCATCCCCCCTTCTGGCCGTGGCCAAATCAGGGAAGCCTTAATTGCAAGAAGGCTAATTTCACCCCCCAATAGAATGGGATGTCCAATCTAAATCACAAGGGACTAGTCCTCTTTGAGGCTGTTGTGGGAGGAAGATGGGCCAGTCCCTGGAGGCTGAGGAAGGCTCGGGCAAGGGTTCTGCATCAGAAACAGACATAGGGCCAGGGAAATGTGGCAGAACAGAGACAACCCAAAAATCTTGAGTTAACTAAAGCTCAGAAACCTACTGGATGAGTCTCACGACGTTCTTGAGTTGAACTTCGTGGGTGTTGTGCTGTTCCGATGCATGTAACACAACACAGAAAGATATGCAATTGTTGTTCATCAGTGGTTGTGCTTAAACCCCGTGTCTGGAGGTAGGCTCAAAAAATCAAGGGCCAAACCTCTTTTGAGATTGGTTTCCAAACTGCGTTGCCTGTTTCCAAGTCTGCCTCAAAATTTAATTAATGTTCCATGCTTCCTTTCCAGGTTTACCTTCATGCTGTCATTCGGGATGCCCACGGAAGGAAGATGAGCAAATCGCTGGGAAATGTCATAGATCCCTTGGATGTGGTCACCGGCATTACTCTGGAGGTGAACCCATTGTTTGTGGCTGTCAGAAGACGGAGCTGCAAGATGGTTTAGATTCTTGTTGAATTGATAAGAGGAGAATATTTGCAGCTCAAGAGTTGAAATAAGGGGTCCTTGGTGCTCTCTAAGCTTGGTAGCTTTCTTGCAGACGTTTTGTTACCAAACTAGGTAATATTATCAGTACACTGGTGAAATTATCTAGTTTGGCCAATGAAACATATGCAAGGAAACAGCTGAGCCCAGAGAGCACCAAGAACCCCTCAATTCCTCTTGTGGTGGGAAGTTAGGAGACCTACCTTTCCTCTGAGAATCGGAAACTTGGTTCTTTTTTTCATTTCAGTTGGGAAGATTGCAAATGAGGTTTCTCTTAGTATAACCTTATACATCTTATGAAAGACTGCCATTTTTTCTCTCTGTCTCTGTAGGGTTTACATGCTCGGTTATTAGACAGTAATTTGGACCCACTTGAGCTGGAGCGAGCCAAAAAGGGGCAGGTATGTATTTTTCTATTGTCTTTAACTTTGCTTCATGTTGATAGTCCTCAAACGGATGTTCTTTCGTTGTATTGGGTGGTGGCAGAGTATGATGTCTCTCTGAATATATTCCCTCTTTTCTACAGTAGCTTTAGGTTTAAATAGCATTCATATGTCATACTCATCCAGAATATAGTATTTGTATTTGTGCATCTTGGCTGGAGGTGCACTGAATTTCCTGTTTTGGGCCTGACACTTTGAATGTAAGGGTTGTACAAGTAATCCTTGACTTGCAACCATTCATGTAGTGAGCATTCAAAGTTATAACAGCACTGAAAACAACGAGGTAATGACCATTTTTCACATTTACAACCATTGCAGCATCCCCCACGGTCACGTGATCAAAATTTGGACACTTGGGTAGTTGACTCATATTTATGACACTCGCAGTGTCCCAGGGTCATGTGATTACATTTTGCGACCTTATGACGAAGAAAGTCAATGGGGAAGCCAGATTCACTTTACAACCTTGTTACTAGCATAAACAACTGCAGTGACTCACTTAACAATTTTGGCAAGAAAGGTCGTAAAATGGGGGTAAAACTCACTTAACTGTCTGGCTTAGCAATAGAAATTTGGGGCTCAATTGTTGAAAGTCGATGGCTACCTGTATACATTTTTAGAGAGAAGGCTTTGAAACCAGAGCCACAAATTTACAAGATCAAATGTGTACCTCGGTACTTGCTTTGCAGAAATCAGATTACCCCAACGGGATCCCAGAATGTGGGACGGATGCCCTTCGATTTGCTCTCTGTGCTTACACAACTCAAGGTACGTTTCCAGACTCTTCTTGAGAGCCTGGTTCAGTGTTGTGACAGAATTCTTCACCTTGCTTTCATGTTGGCTTCTCTCATAATGTCTGTCTGTTGTTTTTCTCTCCTCAGGCCGGGATATAAATCTGGATGTGAACCGGATACTGGGCTACCGGTATTTTTGCAACAAACTCTGGAACGCCACCAGATTTGCCATCCGTGGTCTTGGGGAGGGATTCCAGCCACCCCCCAGCCTTGAGGTAATCCTGTTCTTCTAGATTCTCTTTTCTATTTTTGTAGAAGAGCAGGTGATGCTGGAATGGGTGGAATTAAACATGTCATCAGTTTAGAATCCTTACATTGCCACATACAATCCAAGTCCAGCCTCCCTTAATTTTCATTGACCCTTACCTAGTGCCAGTTCATATTTGAACTCAGTTGACAAGATTCTGGTCTATAGGGTTGAGTGATAAATACAGATAATCTTTGACTTAAAACTATTTGTTTAGCAACCATTCAAAGTTACAACAGCACTGAAAAAAGTGATATATGACCGTTCTTCACATCAAGCATCCCTACAGTCAGTGATCAGAATTCGGACACCTGACAACCGGCTATTATTTATGACGGTTGCAGTGTCCTGAGGTCATCTGATCAACATTTGTGACCTTCCCAGGCAGCTTCCAACAAGCAAAGTCAATGGAAGCAGCTGGATTTGTTTAATGACCACGTGATTAACTTAATAATTGTAATGATTCACTTAACTGTGGCAGAGGCAAAATTGTGTGCGGCTCCCTTAACAAGAACCTTGCTTAGCAACAGAAATTGTCACAGCTGTAGTCTAACTGGAGGAGTACTTGTAGTTCTGAATTACAACTTAACTTACGGTCCTGAACTTTTTGTGCCTGACAATCTTCCTTAGATATTCTTTCTTGGTACAGAGCAGGTCCTTGGTGCGGTCTGAGCTTGCTTGTTTTCTTGCAGGTGTTTCATTATCCATACTAGGTAACATCATCAATGCTGGTCTCAAACATCATCAACATTATCAGGACTAACACTAATGTTGTTACCTAGTTTGGGCAATGAAAGGTCTGCAAGAAAACAAGCAAGCTCAGAGAGCACTAAGGACCTTTCATTTCAACCCTGAGCTACAAATATTCTCCTTTTAATGGTACAAAGCATTCATTATTCTGGATTTACTAGAAGTTCTTCTTTACTAATCTGATCTGTTTGTTGCAGCTCAGTGGCTCCGAGAGCCTCGTAGACCTCTGGATCTTGAGTCGCCTGAGCCACGCCGTGGAGTTATGCGACGTGGGATTTCAGGCCTATGACTTCTCTGGCATCACTACCGCAGTGTACAATTTCTGGCTGTATGAGCTGTGTGACATCTACCTTGTGAGTGAGACCCCTGAGCCACCAAATTCTCATCCCGCTTCATCCTGGGAGGCATAACATTTCCATTACAGATATTGCACTCTTGCCCATAAGGCGTAATGCCTTGATCGATGATGGCGAACATTTTGGTCTCCACCAGTGGTGGTATTATTTTACCGGTTTGGCCTGATTCGGCCGAGCTGGTAGCAGCGATGAGCAGCAGAGACTGAAACAGTTCTCTCTGCCGCTTTGCTGTTGGGCCTTCCCGTCTGCCCGGGCTCCCATACTTACCTTTATCCTCTGAATTTGAAGTGCAACTGCTTTGTGTGGCACAGGAAAGTGTTGCACGGCAGCTGCTGAAGCGACCGGGGCTGTGCAGGCTTGCAGGAGGTGAGTTAGAACGCCTCTGCGCCTGTGCAAATGTGCCTGTGGAAAGTGTGCATTTGGCATGCGTGGGCACGCAAAGCGTGCCCACCAAGCCACGCCCACTAAACCAGCAGTAAAAATATTTGAATCCCACCTTCACATGTTAAAAATTCAGGAAAGGCCTAACTTAATTCAGCTCGTGTGTCGCTGCCCCTTCCAAACAAAAGAGAAACAATTATTTTACTTATTTATGCAATGAAAAAAATAGTCCAATTACGTCTATATAAAGAATTGTTAAATAATTACAAAAATGAAGTGTGGGTAAAACAGACCCTGTTGTCATGCAGCCTTGTAGCCTCCGAAAATAATGTGAGAATAGTGATTTTGAGAATAGTTGAGTGTTGTTGAACACTGGCATGTCACCCAAAACTTCATGGTGTGTCTCCTTTGACACATATGTCATAGGTTTGTTGTCATCAGCCTTGAGCAATTTTCCCAAGCTAGTGTCTCTTGGACTGGTTGGGTTTAACTGCACCTGAGGGACAAGACAAGACGTAATGGGTGGAAGCTTGTCAAAGAGAAATCCAACCTAGAAGTAAGGAGAAATTTCTTGACAGTGAGAAAAATTAATCAATGGAATAGCTGGCCTCCTGGAATTGTGGGTACTCCATCCCCAGAAGTTTTCAAAAATAGACTGGATAGCCATTTGGCTGGGATGATGTAAGGTCTGTCTTGCCCAGGATCCTTTGCAATTATTTTATGTTCTATTGCTCTCAGAATTCCTAGCTAGCTGGGGTTCTTTCATTCATTGTGCCATTATATTTGGGAGTCCCCTGATTGGTTGAAGACTAGCTCTCATTTTGCTAGTGAGTCATTTCCTGAAGCCATATTTATCTGTTTGGTAGATCTGATTTAAGTTGCAACGACAAATGGTACAAACTCATTTGAGACCCCTCCACAAAATTGTTCTGAGCTGTTATGAATGCCTAAAGTATTAAGGCAATGCAAAATCTAGTGAACATATAAAGGCATCATGAAATACCAAGTTTGAATTTGATTCTCTGCCTGTTTATCATAGGGGACACAAATATTTTGTGAAGCTGAGTTTAAAAGGAGCCCAAAGCTTGGCTCATTATGGCCTTCATTAATTAGTCTGTTCCATGTAAGACTTTGAAAAAAAAAACACACATAATAAGTTAGTAGCCAGTGTTTCACCTTCTACATTTTTATTCTTTTTTTTCAATGTTCCACTTAGGAGTGCCTAAAGCCTGTGTTTGCCGGATCAGACCAAGCCGCAATTCAGACAGCCCAGAATGTTCTATACACCTGCTTGGATACTGGTCTTCGTCTCCTCAGTCCTTTCATGCCTTTTGTCACTGAGGAATTGTTCCAGCGGCTGCCCCGGCGGTCTCCTTCCTCTGACCCTCCCAGCATCTGTGTCACCCCTTACCCTACTACTGAGCAGGTGAGTGGGTAACAGAATCTGAAGCTTGTAGCTGGCCAACTATACTACCTTGGTAAGATCACACTTGGAATACTGTGCCCAGTTCTGGTCACTACGATATAAAAAAGATGTTGGGTCTCTGGAAAGAGTCAAGACAAGAGCAACAAAAATGAAAGGGGACTTAGAGCAGGGGTAGTCAACCTTTTTATATCTACCACCCACTTTTGTATTTCTGTTAGTAGTAAAGTATATTCTAACCGCCCACTGTTTCCACAGTAATGGTGATTTATAAAGTAGGGGACAAAACCCCTACCGCCCACCATGAAAGCTGGAATGCCTACTAGTGGGTGGTAGGGACCAGGTTGACTACCACTGGACTAGAGGATAGAATATACAACAAACGGTTGCAGGATGTGGATATGTCCAGTCTAAACGAAGAGAAGGATTAGGGGTGACATGATAGCTGTCAGCTTTGGAATCCTTATTCATCACTGCCACATAGCTTGAGAAAGTGGGAGGGAGTGATTTTTGTTGAGTAGCTCTAAGTAGACAAAATAGAATTCTTTTGTTAGTTCAAGGTCATCGAGTGTGACACAGAAGAAAAAGGGAATTTACTTTGGGATTGGTTCATGTGATGTGATGATGAGGGAAAAAGGGGATGATTTGTAGTTTGGGACATTGTGGGAAGTCCGGGAAACTTTTAGTTTCAAAATTCCACAGATGTGCCAAATGCTATTCTAATAAAGATACTTTTGAGATTATGCTTGTCTCGGAGTTACTGATTGGAATGGAGGTTCCCTGGAATGCTGACAATAGCAGTCTTTGAGAGGCTATTTTTGAGAGGCTGCCACAAGGAAGAAGGGGACCCACCTATTCTCCAAAGCATCTGAGGGCAGGACAAGGAGTAAGGTGGAAACTTATCAAAGAGAGATCCAACCTAGAACTAAGGGAAAAAAATTCCTGACAGTGAGAATTACTGGAAGAATTTGCCTCCAGAAGTTGTGGATGCTCCATCACGGAAGGTTTTCCAGAAGATCCAGAATTGTATGGGGTCTCCTACTTGAGCACTGGTTGTATTAGAAGACCTCCAAGGTCCCTTCCATTATTCTGTATCGTAACATTGTTGGGTGAGCTCTAGTGCAACCTGAGGAGGAACAAAATGCTATCACAGAAGCTCCTTTGGAAATAAATCCAAACATTCAAACATTGAAAAAGGAACAGCACACAAATTGGGTTCCTGCAAAATCATAATCCTAGGTGTAACCATCATGAAATAAAATGATAAGGCTGTAAGGCTTGACAGTCTAAGAGTACTGAAACAGGAAAATTAGTACAGGTCATTCTTGACTTTCAACCATAACAGACAACAGATAATCAGAGTTGGAAGGGACCTTGTAGGTCATCTAGTCCAATTCCCCGCCCAAGCGGGAGACCCTACACTATTTCCCATAATTGGGATCATAAATCTGGTGGACCAGAAGTAATTTTTCAGCTTTTTTTTACAGTGGCTATAAAATGAATACTGCTGTCCTTAAGTAAACCCAGCAGTCATTAAGTAAACCCATTCATCTGAATAACTGTTAAAAAAAATGGAAATGGGTAAAAAAATGCCAGAAATCCAGCAAAAAACATTGCCTGTCATGTGAGATCACGGAGCGCCATGATGAATAGTAAAGTTGAGTCACGTGACCATGGCAGGGCAGGGCAATGTTTACGATGGCCAGACTGCTTTATAGGCCTCCATGCCTTCAAAAATTCGTAAAATGTCCAGTCATAAATGGAGGACTACCTGTTTTGAAACGAAAGAAATTATCTTAGTCCATTTTCATTTTGTTGAACTGCAAATTAAATTGAGTCGCTCGTGCTTCTGCCTTCTTTTCAGTTCCATTGGAGGAATGAAGAACTGGACCACACTTTTGACTTCATATTGAACATCATCAAGGCTCTGCGTTTCCTCCGATCGGACTACAACCTTACCAAAACCAAAGCTGACTGTGAGTTTTTCACTGAAGGGGTGTTTTATTTCCGGTGAGATTAGTCTGTAAGGGCAACCTGTTCTGTCCAATTATGGGGCGGAGTATACTGCTTCCGCTTTTGCCTTTGTTGTGGTTCAGTGGCAGCAGGTATGGATGGCTGAGGTCTCAGAGAGCGAGGACTCAGATGTGGGGCTTGCTTGTGATGCAGGAATGGGGCCAGGACCATCAGAGAGTGGAGTGCTGCCTTTGGAGATTGTGGAGGCTGGCAGCAGTGATGAAGAGACCCCCAAGGAGCCTGTGCCCAGTGTGTGTGCGTGCAGGGCTGCTCAAAGGAAAGAGCAGCTGCAGCAGTACAGGTGGCTCAGGAGTAAGGCAGCAAGATGATGGCCACTCCCTTAAAAGATAAAAGCCAGCTGAGAAACCGGAGTTCTTTGCAGGAAGCAAAGAAGTTTTTGCGCTCCAGCCTTGTGGATGTTCTGACTCTCTTAGTGGAGACTCTTTGTGTCTGAACTATTTCTTCGCAACTTTATCTAGTGTTCTTGACAGCTTTGCACAATCTTGCCAAGGCTCATTCTTATCAGAGACAATTTGTGTGAGACAGCTTTTTAACCGAGAAGAAACATAATTCGTAAAGAATCATTAAAAGGTTTTGCTGTTACCTCCATTTCATGTTTGTTTCCTTGGAACAAGGTTTGGGTCAGAACAGCCATTCAGCCCCAATCCAGGAGCCTTCCCACGCAGTCACACTCATGACAAAACTATTTTTGCGTTGACTTTCTGTTTTACCAACAAAGAAATAAAGGGAGACTAGTCTAGATCTATTTCAAGCTACTTAGCTCTCATCAGCTAGCCATACCCTTCTGGGTTTTTTTTCACTGAAGGCTTTTCATGAATGAATGAGAAGCTATGAATCCAGGCCAAACTTTTGGAAGTCACTTAGCTTGAAGTCTCATTGGAGGAGTTGGAAAATCTTTAATGTCCCTGCAGCTACAAATCATTTCCCAGATTGATATTAGCTTTGTAGTGGGAGATAATAATGATTTTAGCAGTTTATAGATTTAAATGGATTGGTAGTTTGCAACATCCCAGTTCAGTGTCTGGAGGCTATCAATATTTCTCTCTCTGCAAGAACATATTGCCTAGGTTTTCCATGGCACATTTTTGGGTGATCTCCCCACCCCTGAAAAATAAGCGCTAAATTAGTATTCAACACATGCTAGCTAGATATCTTCTGCATAGAGAGCTGGGAGCCGATGTGTAGCCGCAGATATCCAAACAAAGGACTCCAACACAGTAGAGAGAAGGATTCATTCCTTCTATTTGCCCCTTTGGCCCCTGTGCTCTTTGAATTATTCCATGAATTGATGCATCTAACCAAAGAAAGAGACACCTGGAAAGCAGAAGTTTCTGATTTTAGCCCTTGCATTCCCCTCCTTTTTGAGGGAATGGGTCAGTTCTCTATTAGGGAGGATAGCTATTCCATACCGGGGCTTTTTCGAATGGCTGGATGAATTTAAAAGGTCTACTTGGAGAAAGCCAGTAGTGGTTTCTTCCACTTGTCTTTGAGCCATTAGCTTGAGTTTCTTCTCTATTTCTCAAACTTCCTTTTCCCCACTCTCTTTGTAGCCTTTAAGTCATCAGGCACTGAGTCCGAAAATGCAACTTCCCATTCCAAACAAGCTGCCTGGCCTTGATCTTAAGAGGTCATGACCAAACCAGAAAATTAACTCCACAGGAAGTCTAAAGATAACTTTTATTAATATTGGCTATCATAGTAGAATCTTGCAAATCTGAACCCCTTTCTCTCTATATTTCTGTGAATTAGGAAGGTATCTGACTGAAGTCCAAATGTTATCTGTCAGTTCTGAATTTAAAAAATGTTTCAGCCCCTTTGTCTATGCCAGGGGCGTCCAATTTTGGCAACGTTTAGGTTTGTGGACATGAACTCCCACAATTCTGCAAGTTACTCTGGGGAATTCTGGGAGTTGAAGTCCACAGGTCTTAAAGTTGCCAAGGATGGTAACCCCTGATCTAGGCTTCCTTGCCGTCTACAATGAAGCTACAAGGGACAGTGTAAAGGAAAACAGGACAATGGGCCACATATTCCCCTCAGTTTCTCTGACACTCCTTTCTTATTCATCTGTTCCCAGGTTACCTACAGTGCTTGGATCTTCAGACAGCGGAGGCCGTGACTTGTTGCTCCGAATATATCTGCATTCTTTCCTCCTCCAAGCAAGTCCTGGTACTAGAACCCGGAAAGATTCCTCCCCCTGGCTGTGCTGTAGCTATAGCCTCCGACAAATGTGTTGTCCATCTTCTGCTGAAGGTATTAAAAAAATCAAGCTGGCCACAAAATGTTGACCGACAGTGGAGAACCAATAGGGTCCTTAGTTTCGGGGCACATATTTCATTTTTTCTTACAGGAGAGACAAGGAATTCTGAAATGGGTGGCTCACTGGTGACTCTCAACTTGTAGTGGTACCAGTGAGGTAGTATCCAGCATTGCTGATTCTCTGAATTCCTTGGCAGGGCTTGATCGATGCGGAGAAGGAGATAGCCAAACTGACAGGAAAAAAGGCAGAGCTGCAGAAACAAATCCTACTGTTACGCCAGCGTATGGCGAGTCAAGATTATGCTTTGAAGGTACCAGCCAAAGTCCAAGAATTGGATGCAGCCAAGGTAACTTATACAGGATTGGCATTTGGGGGCTTGCTCTGTTGTAAACAGAGGTTGGGGGTGATGCTTGATCCGTTGTATCACCTCTGGATGTCAAGAGACCAAATGTCCCAAAAGATAGTTTCTTTCTTTTTTGTCAATGTTTTCACTTTCCAAAAACTCCATGATCATAACATACTAAGAGATTTTAGCCATTTGGGGATGCAGCATTCAGGACTCAAGGCCAGAAAAGTTGCTGGTTCCTTTAGAAGATCCTGAATCAGGGGTGGACAATTTTGGGGGTCAATGATCACTTTTAACATTGTGGTCTTTGCTTTCCTTGGAATGTGGTGGGAAGGAGTTTAGAAGTCTCGGGAAATTCTCAGTCATCTAGGTCATGGTTGTCCCAAAGGTGCTTTTTCAAAAGGCAACGTGTCAGAGTGTTTGCAGTATGACTATTGTGAGACAACCCAGGAGCACAACACAGCACACAGAGGCTTTGTCTTTTAACAGTGGTTTATATACAAGACTACTATATACATACATAAACGTGGTAGGCATATACCAGGCAAGCAGTCACTCTTCATTACTCTGCATGGAGAACTACAATGGAGGTAAAACACAAGGAGAGAGAGAAATACCCTCTCATGGCCTCCTTTACATAGACAGCTTCTTAAAGTGGCATTAACACCACTGACGCATCCTTAAGCCCATGTCACACTGCACCAATGGATGCAAAGAGGATTTAAAACATTAAAAAAAGCTTGCCATCCGTTGGAAAACGCTATGCATCCGTTGTGTATTCACTGCATATGTGTTTCATACGCTCTATCCTTTGAGCATCCGTCCACTGAGATTTCATCCGCTCAAGAAGTTTTGAGCTGCACAAAACTTTTTGAGCGGATGAACTTTCCGCTGTGTACGATGTAAATCCGTGACATATGAGCAACAAACGTTCTATGTCTGTTTATCATCTGTTAAACGTCCGCTGTATCCTCTCTGCATCCTCTGGGCATCCTTGCAACTCACATCCGCTGCAGCTGAAAACGGAAAGAGGGAGGAAACAAAGGGTACACGGAACGTCTACACAGCGTTAGTAGCACGGAAATAGAAAGGATGAGCAGTGAATGGTTTGCATCCTATATACATCCTCTAGGCTTCCTATGAACATCCCTTTAACATCCCTGCTACCTACTACCCACGTCCGTTCTTTTCCTTTCTTTTCCGTTCTGTTTATGCAAATTTTTGCCACTTTTTGGAGCAGATGACAACGGATGGAGCCACACCCGAAAATTTGCTCGTCTGCTGTGTCCTTTTTGCACACGTTTTGCGTCCGTCGGCCAGTGGGACCTAGCCTTTAGTCTTAAAGCAGCAATAACTGCTGACTCATCCTCATTGCATCAGCATTTACAGCAGCCTTACAACAGCTGGTCAGCTATTAAATCTCAATACCTTAACAAAGTGGACTTTGTTTTTCCTTGAAGACACTTCACTTCTCATCCAAGAAGCTTCTTCAGAACTGAAGCAAGTGAGAAGCAAAACTTCTTCAGAACTGAAGAAGCTTCTTGGATGAGAAGCAAAACAGCTTCTTGGATGAGAAGGAAAAAAAACTAAGTCCAGTTGTTTTTTGAAAAAGCATCTTTGGGACAAGCATTTTAATAAGTTTTTGGAGTTTTATTTGCCTTTTAACCTGAGAGGCTTATTTTAGGCGGTTTTACTTTGTACATGCTTTTCATCTAAAAAAGGCAGGAAACCACATTGTTGAAATGAAAGGCCACAAAAAAGAAGCTTGAGGACCATACATTGCCCATTCTGCATATTTCTTGAGGGTAATTACAAAAAAGACCCTTCAGAACACAAATGGAAAGTGTGATGCAGGTGTATCATCATCATCATCATTATTGATAAATCACATATTCAGCTAGATTTTCATACTGGATTTGGCATTTTTATACACCTATCATGTCCTTTCCAAAGGCCTTGGATAGGCAGATGTTGATTCTTAATGGTTTTAGAGATATCGTCACAGGATGTAAGCTATTCCAAGTAAAGCTGTGTTTTGCAATTGAGCGATGGTTATTGTTAAATTTCTTGGCCGCCTATCTGGCCATAGGGCTATTCGAGGCAGCTCACAACCATACAAAAAAACAACAACCCTGAAGGAATAAAAAAGAAGCTTAAACAAAATGAAAGTCAAATAAAAAAACCAATAAATTAAATAAAGAAAAAGAAACAAACAAAATACATTGACATGACTAATAAAATAGATGGAGAACAGAAAGTGAGGTGGGTGGAGGATGGAGTCTGCTGTCAATCTAACAGCTACCTCCAGAGTTGAACTTCCCCATTGAGTCCCCAGTCCCAAGTTCCAGATTAGGCTCTTAAAAAAGGATAAGGCATACTGACAAATTTATCAACACATCTGTCTTGGACATTTTTTTTTTTTCAGCTGAACCAAAGTGAGACAGAACTGCAGAAGGCAGACGAAGCTGTTCAGAATTTCAAGAGGATGATCTGAAATTGAAGAATGCACGAAGTTGCTCGGATGGGCCTGTTCTATGTTTGAGAGTTGGGAAAGAAACCTTTTCATTGAAAAACCAAGGAGGACCTGTTTCTGTTCAGCTGTTCTTAGTTCGTTATATTTTCTGTGAAGACATTAAACTATTTTGCTCAGCTAGAAGACTGAATTATCCTTGGTGTTTGCAGAGAGGAGACTGAGCGGTCTCCAGGAAGGGTTGTCCCTTCATCCTGCTCTCAAGGTGCAGGAATTAATGAAGTCGTAGAGCCATAGAATTGGGAAGTTGGAAGGGGCTGTAAAGATCATCTAGGCTGCCCACGGAAAGTCCATCCAGCTAAAACCTGCCATGGTTGAAAATCTCTGTCTTTGTCTGACTTGAACTCTTAACTTCTCCCAATTGAGACTAGTTAGATCAGTGGTGAGAAAAGGATGGATTTCCATTGGGAAGTCTCAGTTGTCCTTTAGACTTCACAGATGCCAATTGATTGATTGATTGACTGATTACAGTAAGTTCTTGATTTACAACCATTCATTTAGTGACCTTTCAAAGTTATGATGACTCTGAAAAAGTGACTTATGACCAGTTTTCATACGTATGACTGTTTTAACAATATGTGATCAAAACTTGACAACTGGCATGTAATTGTAATATTTAAGATCATATGATCACCATTTGTAACCTTCCCAGCTGGTCTCTGACAAGCAAAGTCATTGGGGAAAGCCAGATTCACTTAACAACCACTTGATTTACTGAACAATTGCAGTGATTTCCTTAACAACCGCAGCGAAAAAAGGTTGTAAAATGGAACACAACTCACTTAACAACTGCCTTGCTAAGCAACAGAAATATTGGGCTCCATTGTGGTCACAAATCTAGCCCATTGAGTCATTTTTTTACTTCTAGCAAATGCAAAGATAGATGTGTAAAAATATTGTTAATGAAAGGAGAAAAATTGGGGGATTCCACAGTTATTTCAATATTTCTACTTCTTCACTGCAATACCATCGTGGTTCAGAATTAGTGTAGAACTAAGGTCACATGATTTTGAACCAGTGTGCATTAACTCTCTTCTCTCCAGATCACATTCACTTTAATACTTGTCCTAATACTAATAGATAATATAATTCTTTATTGACCAAATGTGATTGGACACACAAGGAATTTGTCTTGGTGCAAATGCTCTCTGTGTACATAAAAGAAACGATACATTCATCAAGAGTCAAGAATCATCTGGTACAACACTTAATGATAGTCCTTGGAAAAACTGTCCTTGGAAATATCCAGTTTATGTCCGGGATGTTTTCACAGCTCTCTTTTTGACTCGTGCAGTGTACAGGTCCTCGATGGAAGGGAGGTTGGTAGTAATTGCTTTTTCTGCAGTCCTAATTATCCTCTGAAGTCTGTGTCTGTCCTGTTGGGTTGCAGAACCAAACCATGTGGTATATGTATATACTATATGGCCAAATTGTCTAGACACAAATTTATCTGTGTCTAAGCTTCCTTCAAAAAGACTATCTGATTCCATGTCTTTCCTATTTTAGCATAATTCTCAGGGTTGTTGGTAGCTATCGAAGGCCGAAAGCAATTATTTCCAAGCACAATTCTGACAGTTTTCTTTAGCAAGATTTTTGGAGAAGAAAAGGATAGAGGCACAACAGTTCCAGCCACTGAACTATTTCTCATTTAGGGCCAATAGATGCCCAGATATTTATAGCAGAGGTTTCAAATTTCATTTTAAAAGCTCTCCTGTAATCCTGCTTTTTTCACTGTTCATGGAGGAACTTGTAGCTGGTGGTTTACATTTAGATATTACGAATGCTTTTATGCTGCTTCGCTCATTTGAACTCTAACCAGCCCTATTTATTTTATTATGAATGTTGAATTACATCACACAGTCTCTTGACACTCTATTCCTATGGAAACCAACCCTTACAATAATGGATTTATAGTCTACTGATCCATTTGCAGTCAATTATGAAAATATTTCCAACTCTTAGCAATTTAATGATAGCAGCAGCAGAGCAATTCTTATCAGTTTTAAATCACATTCATTCAATGCATCAGGTAATCAAAAATGTGTTTTGAAATGGCAGAGTGCTTCTTGGTCTGATATTTGGGAGAAATCCCTGTGATCAGGATCCTTAACCTTTGTGGGGTATGGCTTCAGGGAGGTAGATTATCTCAATATTATCTCAGGTTTTGAATAAAGGTAAGTTCGAAGTTGAGGCTTCAAAACTTAAGCCGCTCTAGGCGTATAGTAAACATGCTGAGTGTTGTTATGCCAGTTTACATTCATTGCTCTGGAACATGGAATAAGGTCATTTAATTCATAATAGCAAAAGAAAGGGAAAGGAACACGTATAGATAGGTAAAGTAAGCTTTACATTAGATCAGAGATCTCCAAACTTGGCTTCTTTAAGACTTGTGGACTTCAATTCGCAGGATTCCTCACCTAGCATGACTGGCTATGCTATAATACACAGAAGGACCTTTTCAAGTATGGTTCTTGAAACCTGATGCCTAAGGTATTAAAAAGCTTAATATTTCTATGTTCCCAAAGTAGCCAGAATTTCTAGATTACATCATAATCCCACTAAAGCAGGTGTGGGGAGCTATAGCCCTTTTAAAATGGCTCAGGAATTCTGGGAGTTGAAGTCCACAAGTCATAAAGGGGCCATAGTTGCCCACCTCTACAGTGTAAACATTATTATTTGTGTAGCTGCAAAGTGTTGGATCCTAAACTTTCCCGCCTTCTAGATGATCTGCTCGTGTTCAAAACTGAGGTTCTTATTTCCAGCCTAATCCGCTCCCACTCAAACCTATTTCCCTGGAGTGATCTTTTGTCGTGACTCAGTTCTAATCTGAGCCAAGATTCCACTTAGTTTATTGTTCCCCGCTGGGCCAAATTTTCTCTCCTGTGGATTAGTCACGCTGCAGATGAACAAACAAAAGGCTGTCTGGACTAGGGCATTTTTCTCTCTTTGTACTTTCCCAGACCCTAATATTTCTTTTTTTTTCCCTTTAATGGTTCATCCATTCCTTCCTCAAGGTCATGTCCGCAGACCTGTTGAGGATCTGGCAGATTCAGGAAACCCCCTCTGCAAAGCAGACTGTCTGGTGGGAAGCACTGCTTCAATAGTGTGATCAAAGCTCTACCTTGAAAAAAACCACATCATTATTATTTTTTTGAGGGAGGCTCATTGATTGCATAATGGCTGCTGGCCGCCATCTTGTTTGTTTTGACTGTATCCTGTGGATACCCTTGGAAAAGTTCAGGGAAATTTGGTCTCGTGGTTTTAAGATGCTGGCCTATGAATCAGGAGGCATGAGATTTAGTCCCATTTTAGGCATGAAAAACTCTCTCTCTTTCCCACCTCAAAGGATTGTTGTGTTGCCAATATTGACCTTATAGACAACCCTAAAGGCAGGATAAAAATAATACATCAATTCCCTTTTTTCAATTTTCCTCCCTTGGCTAAAAAGCATGAATGCGTTGTCTGATGGGGCTTATCAAAGTTGCGATAAGGCACACACCTGTGTGAACCAGGAAGGTCTGGAGGCAGAGATAAGGAACCGAAAAAGCCCCCTAAAGAAGGGAGCTCTCTCTCTCTTTCTCTCTCTCTCTCTCAGACGCAGCCGCGCCTTGTTTGCTGAGGAGGCGCGATACAAATAAACACCAGTGTAATTTAGAGGGACGTGTGTGTCTGTCTGTGTTTGTGTGAGAGCGCAATTTGTGTGTTTTCTCTCCGCCCGCAAACTTCAGAAAGGGGAGGGGGAAGGTCCGGGTGGGTGGTCGCACTCTTGGAAATAACTTTTGGAAGAGGGGAAGGGAGAGAGGATCTTTGGATTAATATCGGAAAAGCCCGAAAGAGGTGCCTTGCTGCGAAGGGGTGGGAGGAAACTCGGTGGGATAAGCGCTCCAAGGCCACGGAGAGCGGCAGCAGGTGCATTGCAGGCGGGGAGAGAAGCTCCCGGCGGCGGGACTCCTGCAGGTGTTGGTCCCTGAGCGGCGGCCTTGCTCCCGGGCCATTAAAACTGAGGGAAGGCTGGAGAGAGGGAGAGGAGAGAAGAGAAGGGAGAGGAGAGGAGAGGAGAAGAGAAATAGAGGAAGGGAGAGAGGGAAGGAGGAGAGAAAGGGAGGGCAGGGAGAAAGGGAGAGAAATTGAGGAAGGAAGGCAGGG
>BLBF01000066.1:3618121-3658680 GCA_015471245.1 Laticauda colubrina
AGGGGAGAAGGGAAGAAAGGAGGGGGGAAGAGAAATAGAGGAAGGGAAGTGGGGAGAAAGGCAGGGATAGAGGGAGGCGGAAGGGAGAAAAGAGGGAGGGCAGGGAGAAAGGGAGAGGAAGAGAGGAAGGGAGGCAAGGCAAGGGGAGAAAGGGAGGGAAGGAGGAAAGAAAGGGAGGGGAGGTAGGAAGGGAGAGGGGGAGAAAGAGGCAGCGAGAGGGAAAGGGAGGACGGGAAGAAAGGGAAGGGGAAGAGAACTAGAGGGAGGGAGAGAGGGAGGGAGGACGGGAAGAAAGGGGGAAGGGAAACAGAGGAAGGGGGACAGGGAGAGAGGGAGAAAGAGACAGGGAGGCAAGGAGGAGAGGAGAGGAGGGAGGGAGAGCCAGGGCGCCTGAGGCCTGCAGAATCCTCTCCGCCCTCCGCTCCCGTGTGCTGTAATTGCGGCCGGCTCCTGTAGTCGACCTCCGTGGCTGGCGAGCTCCTGGCGCGCTATTTCTGCAGCTGGCTCGGGAGGTCGGGCCCTCTGGCAGAGGAGCGCCGTCGCCGCCGCCGCAGCAGCCGAGAAGGCAGAGGCGGCCGGGCGCGCTCAAGGTGACTTCTGCCCCACCCCGAGCTGGCCGGTGGGTCAGGCCCAGAGCTTTGTAGCGGGGAGGCGGGAGGGGGGGGGTAGCTTTGTGGGGAAGGGTCGTTGGGGGACCCGCGGATCGGGATCGGGTCGGAAGGATGCACCTGCTTTCAATAAAGCAGCCTTCCCGGATTGCCGGCTGGGGATGATGGGAGCTGCCATCCAGAGTGGCGGAAGGGCGGGCCTTGGGGGGAACGAACGAGAGCATTCAGACGCAACCCTTGTTCTGAGTCCTTGGACCGCAAGGGAGACAGCTCTGAGAGTGGATTATTCGCCCTCGAAAGGGAGTTCACGCGGTGCAGGCTTGGTTTGTTCAGAAACACCCCAAAAAGCAGCCGGAGTGTCACGTTCCTTGCCATATGACTTATTTATTAAATCTTACTATTGAAGCGACTCTGAACAGAAGATAGGTCCAGCCAGGTGCAGTGTGCTTAGGGTTCAGCCCCTCTCTGCCAGTTCAGATTTAGTGTTTTATCCCCTTTCCTACCATATACGCTGGTTAAATTTTTTATTATTATTATTATTATTCCTGGAAAGCTTTTACAGGAGTCAAAACGTTTATTAGGCAATGACAGTTTTGACTGTGTAGTAACTCCATGCTAGTACTCCATAAAATATCATCGGTTGCATTTTCTGCTCTGAATACTTTGTTTTCCAATTTTTTTTTGCAAGTCTAAATAGCATGGGGAGACGGAACAGCTGCATCAAGTTTGTTGTTTAGTTGTGGAAGGGGCTGCATGTCAGGAAAGGGGCAAAATTTGATTATTGTTGTGAATTGGTGGAATCCCATTCTGGTTTTCCACCTGGATCTTGCAAACAGTGAGAGGTTTGCATTGGGAAAAAAAAAAAAGCATTTTGGGCATGGTCAGAGGCACTGTTTGCTCACATCACCTCGAAGCTAAACTTTGCAATTGAAAACAAACAAACAAACAGGTTGACTAATCCTGGATCAGGTAAGCAAAATGCTGTGCCATAAAGGCTGTAAAATGCCAATATTTTTATAGCATTGTGTTTATGTAATCAAAGTCACCATTTTAGGAATTAAATTGCAGACATAAGAACCTAACTGGAATTATTTCTGCACCCCTGCTGCTTGTAATCTGTTTTTAACAAAGTGATTCATGCATAGAATTGGGAATTTTATTTAGTTTAGTCTTGAAGGCATTTTTCTACCTACAGAAAAATGAGTGTAAGCATGTGTGGCTTGCAACAAATTACTGGCAAACATGGATCTATTCCAGTTAATGTATTATGATTAAATGCTATTGATGTAATGCAAAATATAGATTCTGAAACTCTATTGGTAAATATTAATGTATAATGCTAATCAGAAGAAAGAATCAGAATCGGAAGTGCTGTCACCAAGACATTTTCTTCATGATAATTGATGGTGGTTAATTTAGTTCAAAATGCATAATCCCTCTATTGAGGTCTTTCTTAGTGGCTTTAAGGTGGGTGGGCATTCTGGGAGTTATAGTCCATCCCTTGTAAACCCATCAAGATTGAGAAAGACTGCTACAGGTAATCCTCAATTTACAACCGTTCATTGAATGACCGCTTGAAGATACAGCAGCACTGAAAAAAGTGACTTACAACCAGTCCTCACACTTATGGCTATTGCATCATCCCCACTGTCATGTGATCACAATTTGGGCACCAACAACTGGCATGTATTTGTGACAGTTGCAGCATCTTGGGGTTGTGTGATTACCATTTGTGACCTTCCCAGATGGCTTCTAAACAAACAAAGTCAATGGAAGAGGCTAGGATCATTTCATGACTGCTTAATTCACTTAACCTTGGCAGAAATGGCCATAAACTGCTGGTGACTTTTTACCGCTGTACTATAGACAGTATCTTAACTTACTGCACCTCTGTATAGTTTGCCAATTGCACAATGGCAGATACGAAAGCACTCTAGAAGGTTAACATCATTGCCCAGAAGATCATTGGCTGTCCTCTCCTCTCTTTGGAAGAGCGTTATAGCTTCTGCTGCCTTAAGAAAGTTCAAAACAAGATCCATCTCCTCCTGGGCACCATTTTTTTGAACTATTGCCATCTGGCAGATGGTACAGAATAATAAAAACAAGGACAAATAGGCTGAAAAACAGCTTCTATCCCAGGGCAGTAGCTCTTTTGAATTCTACTGTATAGTGCAATATTAATGCAGTATCAGGAGTTTTCAATTCATTGTATAGAATGTGAAGGATGTGTATTTGTGTTTATTTTCAGTCATAATGTACACTGAACATGGTGTTTAATTTCATTGTACGAGATGCAATGACAAAATAAATTAAACTAAACTAAAAACGTGGGTGCTTAACAGTAAACTTGCTTAGCAATAGAAGTTCTGATCCCAATTATCGTCTTGTTGAGGACTACCTGCATAGAGTTGGTCACATTATTTATTGTATGGAAAATGTGCTTGTAAGAAGCCAAAATGTGAATTTGGTTTAGTGGGCTATAAGAACTTAGCTGTTTGCATTAATAACCCATAAGGTAAAGCTAAGAGGGATGTGAAAAACAGCCCTTGTGCCCGATTCCACAGACTGGAATCTGAATTCACTTAGTCCTAGTGGACAATCACTTAAATATGAGCGAGCCTTGTGCTGCAGCGGCCAAAAAAAGCCCAAACCAGTTCTAGGCTGCATTAATAAAAGGGTAGAATCAAGATCATGTGAAGTGTTAATGCCACTTTATAATGCTTTTGTAAGGCCACACTTGTAATCCTGCATCCAGTTTTGGTTGCCATGATGTAAAAAAGATGTTGGGGCACAAGAAAGAGTGCAGAGAAGAGCAACAAAGAGGATTAGGGGACTGGAGGCTAAAACGTATGAAGAACGGTTGCAGGAACGGGGTATGAATGCTTTTCTAGTGAAAAGAAAGAATATGGGTGACATGATAGCAATATTCTCCGGAGCTGCCACAAAGAAAAGAAAGTCAATCTATTCTCCAAAGCCCCTGAGGGCAGGACAAGAAGCAGTGGATGGAAACTAATCAAGGAGAGAAGCAACCTAGAACTGAGGAGACATTTCCTGACAGTTACAACAATTATTCAGTGGAATGAGTTGCCTCCAGAGGTTAAGGGTGCTCTAACACTGGAGATTTTCAAGAAGAGATTGGATGGACATTTGTCTGAAAGGGATACAATCGAGATCAAGTGAGGTACTAATACCACTCTATAAAGTAAGACCACACCTAGAGTACTGCATCCAGTTTTGTTCACCACGCTATAAAAAAGATGTTGACACTCTAGAGAAAGTACAGAGAAGAGCAACCAGGATGATTAAGGGGACTGGAGACTAAAACATACAGTGAACGGTTGCAGGAACTGGGCCTGGCTAGTCTAGTGAAGAGAAGGACCAGGGGAGACAGGAGAACCATCTTCCAATATTTGAGGGGTTGCCACACAGAGGAAGGGGTCAAGCTATTTTCCAAAGCTCCTGAAGGCCAGACAAGGAACAATGGATGGAAACTGAACAAGGAGAGATTTAACCTGGAAATAAGGAGAAACTTTCTGACAGTGAGAACAATCAACCAATGGAAGAGAAATTGCCCTCGGAAGTTTTGGGAGCTTCATCACTTGAGACTTTCAAGAAGAGATTGGACTGCCATCTGTCAGAAATGGTGTAGGGTCTCCCGCTTGGGCAGGAGGTTGGACTAGATTACTTATAAGGTCCTTTCCAACTCTGATTATCTGTTATCTGGTAAATGGTGTAGGGTTTCCTGCTTGAGCAAGCAGCTGGACTGAAAGTGTTCCAAGGTCTCTTCCAACTCTGTTGTTCTGTTATCTTATTATTCCATCAAATCAGTCAATGTATACAAGATGATGGTTCCAGGTTCTCATACAGCTTCCGGTTTTACTAGTTCTGGAGAGTGAAAGGAAAAACAATCAGATTCATTGTTGTGGAGCATTTTCTACTATGCACCAAGGGATAGAGGGAGAGAGAGAGAGAGAGAGAGAGAGAATGAGCACTTTATCAACTACTCCTTGCAGTTTTACAGTTGGAGTGTTGATGTGTGTGTGTGTGTGTGTGTTTATGTGCACATTACTCGTGTTTTTGTGCCTTCACTCCTAGGGGCTGTTATCTTGGCCAACCAAACTGACTGCTTTGCCAGCCAAGTTCTCAGAAACAGCCCAGATCTTAACTGTCAACATGCAGAGAGTTTGAGGGAAAGAAAAAAAAAAGTCAGGACATAGACCCACAAAAAATGAGAGATGTTGTGAGATTGGGGAATAAAACTGTTGATATTGTGAGGGTATGGGGGGCGAGGAGAGACTCTATGTAGCTTCGACTGGCTGACATTGCACTTGCCCAAATCATTCCAGAACAATTGGCTTCCAGCATGACTTTATTGCTCACTTCTTGTAACGTTGCCCAGACTGGTATGTGTTAAATCCAGGGGGGGAGATAAGGGCAAGGAAGCAGACAGACCAGAAATGCTTTAATTTGGTGCAGGTGCCTTTAGCAATTTAGGTCACATGTATGTCATAAGTTGGGTAGGGCTTGAGATCTCCGGAGAGGTTCCCTCCAGAGTTGACCTTGGAGGCAGAAATCTAATCTTCCAATTGGCTAATTAAACAGAAGAGCCCCCAAACACAAGGGCTTACCCCCTCTGACAAACATGATTTTAAATTCACCTTTATTACTTTACTAGCTCGATACCTGTGCTTCGCTACGAAACTATGTGGTCAGGCTTAGTTTTGGGGGAGGAAAAGAAGGGAAGGGGGGGAAATTCTGCTTCTGCCTACCAGCATTCATTGGTATTCATCTGGCTAGCATCCTGTCAATGTGTGAGAGAGTTGTGGGCTATTTGGAAACTGAAACAGTATTTGCTGTGTGAGCAAAAAGGAGACAGCAAGGAGCTGGGCATGGCTTAGCTCAACTGTTGTGTACTAAAGCTGCTTGCAGCTGTGAAACTAAAACTCCTCTCCTCTGCTGTTACAATCCGCATAACTTGAATGAGCTCCTGTTACTTGTCCCAGCTTCTGCCAACCTGCTAGGTGTTGTGAAAGGGAAACTGAAACTCCTCTCCTCTGCTTGTGTGTTGCATTTGGAACAGATTTCTTTTCAGGTGGGGAGGGGAAGTAGAACTCCTTAGCCCCAGAGCCTGTTAATAATAATATTCAAAATACTAATGCTCTGATGGTCATTTCGAGAAATCCTTTCTTAGTGAGCACCTAGAAGCCAAGAGGAACATACGTGCCAAATTTCAAGTTTGTAAGCTCTATGGTTCTGGAGATTTTGTGATGATACATGAGTGGTATTTTGCTTTAGTAACAGAAGTAAGCATACCTGATACTCTTTCCTCCTCCTATTTTCCTGTCAACAACCACCCTGTGAGGTGGGTTGAGCTGAGAGAGTGAGAGAGCTTGGCCAAAGGTCACCCGGGTGGCCTTCACGCCTAAAGTGGGACTAGAACTCACAGTTTTCTGGTTTCTAGAGTGACATCTTAACCACTGCACCAAATTGGCTCTCCAAATTCTTCAGTAATCTACAGTCATGCATTCCTGCTATTAACAAATTTGGGGTGTTGCTTTTCCTTCCTCTCATCGTGCACTGAGCCAGCCTTACCATTAGGGAGACTGAGGTGGGAGAAAATGGGAAGAAGGTTTTGGAAGACTGTAATATGGATCAAGCTGAAATGAAACTCAGTTCCTGCCCTAGTTGATCTCCACCTGCCTGCCTGGCCTGTCTCCAGCCTAAATGTTATAAGGGGTCATCCTTGGGGGAAGGTACTTGGTCTCATTGGTTCTAATGTTAGGGGGACATCTTCCAACTTTACTTGTGTCATTCTCTGTCCTTCTCCCTCAATCTCCATGAAGCCTTACATTTCTCCAACTTCAGTGGCAATCGATCTGATGAGGAATTATGTAAGCAAAGAGGTTCTTTTAAGAGAAATGAATGATGTTAGGAAAGATATGGAGGAATTGAAGCAGTTGATAATGCTGGTAGATTAGAAAGTCTATGAAATTCCTTATGATAAGATTAAGAGTCCAGATGGCGCTTCATCCAGTCCTTAGGATCAATTAGAATTATTATATTCTCGCAAAGGAGTTGATGTCCAGTTGCATCTAAAATTAACTGTTCAACCTGTGTGTCTAAAGATGGTTCATCCGTGATGCAGTTTTCCATTCTTAAATAAGATGACTTACTCATAGTCCTCTAAAACAGATTAATTATACAATGTGACTGCAGGCTCTTGAGGTCTTGTTTATAAATATAAAACCCCATGCAAGGCAGTTTGCAAGATGTTTTGCTGGAGCGAAGTTGGTGAGTGATTGTACCGAGATGGGGAATGCATGGGAATTCTAGGATGTATGTACTTTATGCAATTAAATGAACAAACAATAAATTATTTTTCAGTAGAAGAGGCCTATGAAATGTCCCTTATCCAATGATTTTGCTAAGCGTTTCCTGATCTTCTGGGAGACTTCAGAATGCATTTTGAATTTTAATGTTTCTCGCTATACAATTCTTTATACTTCTACTCTGACCAATAGGAGATTCTCTGGGAACTAGTTATTTGATTGTCGTGGTATAAGTTAGTTAACCTAACCATTAATTTTTCATGTTGCCCAGAGCCTCTATTTTGGCATAACAGTACATTCATGGGCAAAATATGCCAGGTTTGTTATCTTGCAAAACTTCTGGCCGTGTCTTCTTAAATAAGTTTACTAGGAATTGGTTGTCTTCTTCTTCTTCTTCTTCTTCAAACATTCAGCTCCTTTCCAATTTCTCTAGAAATGTCACTTGTAAGGAGAGAAGCACTTACATATAAGCGTCTACTTAGGATTTTCCTTGTTTCTCTTCTGCTTCTGTAGCATAGATTCAGATGAAAAGCTATGTTAAAAATGTAAATGTTTGCTCAAAAGTTCTGCAACTGATTGAAATCTCCCTTAAGATGAGGTCAAGTCTTAGTGACTCGTGGATGTATTTATGAAGTTTTTTTGTTACTGTCTATTTTTGCATATTTCTTTTAAAATAATAATCGCCTGGGGATTGTGGTATAGTCTCCCACTGAAATACTTGCCAAGTTGATGCTGCTTAGTTTTTGAACAAGTTCAAGCAGGGCCACCTCTAAGGACTAATATCTGCTGTAGTTTGCCATTGGTTAAGTTATATACTCAAAATAGCAGAGTTCTGTCAATAATAAAGTTACTTGTCAACCTAATCAAACATATCTGCTTATGGGATTGTGGTAAACTATTGAAGGACACATGATTTTTAAACAAACAATAAAAATGTCAAAATGTTACTGGATCCTAGAGATATACAGTGAAATGAATGGGCTGAGGGGGCTGTAATTTGGGCATTGTTCAGTGATCAATCTGTCACACAAAATAGATGACTTGGATCTTTTGACCTTACCGTCTGATGTGATTATTCAAAAATAGCATTTCCCTTTTCCTGTCCCCATGTGGATCTTAGGAAAGCACAGCCCATCATTCTATCATTGTGGAAACTAGTTAACCTTACTATAACTAAATATTCTTAAATATGAAATAAAGGTTAATAGTTAACATTATTATAACTAAAGATATTTAAAGGTATTTATTTGCATATGTATGATAAAATGCAGTTTCAAAAAAAGGAAGAACAATAACAGAACCCGGATAAACCAAAAGCTTTTCCAAAAGTAGCTTTAAAAAGTTGCTATTCTTGCACACCCTAGGGAAAGGAGTTATTTATTTATTTAATTTATTTGCCGCCCATCTCATTTCGAAATGACTCTGGGCAGCTATATTTTATAAAACTTATATGAATAGTTTTTGACTTGGAACAGTTTCTTTTAGTGACTATTTGAAAATACGACAGCACTGGAAAAAAAAGTGACTTATGACTGTTTTTCACATCTAAGACCACTATAGCATCTCCACGGTCATGTGATCAAAATTCAGATACTTAGTAATTGACTCATATTTATGACCATTGCAGTGTCCCAGGGTCATGTGAGATCACTTTCTGACAAGCAAAGTGAATGGAGAAACCAGATTCAATTAACAACCATATGTCAGGGCTCCGGTAATTACTCCTATTTAAATCGTGAATCTTGAGCAGAATTTCCAAAGCTTAAAGAAGATTTATTAAGAGTACAATGCTGGCACTGCCTGGGTGTAGCCAACACATCATTCATTGTCACCCTTGACCCTGGTTTCCCCCCACCTCTTGAGTGTATCATAATTTTATGAGTTGACACCATGTTACTAACTTAACTGCAGTAATTCACTTAACAAGTGTTGCAAGAAAGGTCGCAACACCGGAAATTTCGTTTAGCCAGTCTCACTGAGCAACAGAAATTTTGGGCTCAATTAAGATCATAAATCGAGGACTACCTGCGTCCTTATGTTTATTTATTCAGTTTCTATGGCTACCTGTCTCAATGATTCGGTGGCTTACGATTCGAATAGTATTATTACAATCAAAATACTAAACCTTTTTTAAAACAATTAAAAACAATAGAAATGTCCAAAATAAATATACGTAGCTGCCGGGATACTTGGCCAGTTAGCAAAATAGCTAGGAAAGGGGCCCTTTGCATATTCAGTGTCCCGGGTATGGGAACATAACCAGGTTTTTAGGGCCTCACAAAAGGCTGATAAGGTTTGGGGCCATTTTAATCTCCTTCTGCGCCTCAGCATCCATTCCTCCATTTTTGAAGGGCAGGACTCAGCTTTGTGCTCAGTTGTTCTCTGTTCCTTTCTATGGTTGAAATCTGAAGTTGTTTTTCTTAACCGAAGAGAAGACAATAATGCCTGAGGGAGCAAGGAAGGACTGCACAACTGAGTGTATGATGGCAATACAGAAGTTGAGGACCTCAGCTCACAGCAATTCTCTTTTTTCTATAGGTTCAGATAAATGTATCCAATATGGACCATCCCTTGGACTGCCTTGGGCATCTCCTGTGGATGCTGATGTTGGTTCATTTGCCACTGCAAGAGGTCCATGGGTTTTTCCCCAACATCTGGTCTCGGACCATTGGCTTCACCTGGGGATCCATCACCCACCAGGACATGACTGAAGACGCAATTCTGAATGTCACTCTTCGCCTCTTTTCGGAGATACCCCACCCTACTCAAGGGAAGCATGTCCAAGAGGAGGACTTTAAGGTGAGAGAGAATTAGACGTGGATAGCTGCAGCAGAGTGGGACATGTTACAGCAGGGTGGACAATTAATTTTCCCAAGGGACACAAAACCTCCATTCCCTCCCCACTCCTGGGGGAAGGATACTGCAAAATACCCATTTCCTCCCCATCCCACTAACCTGCTTTCCAGTTCCATTCTCCCATGCAGGGCAACAAAAGAAGACGCAGCCAATCAGCTGGGATTCAGGAGACAGAGAATAGATGGGGGCGGGGCCAGTTAGAGGTGGTATTTTCCGGTTCTCTGAACTCCTCAACATTTCCACTACCGGTTCTCCAGAACTGGTCAGAACCTACTGAATACGACCTCTCATTGGTACACATGCATGCACATAAGTAAATTGAAAAGAAATAGCAGTCATCCTCAAAATAACTTACATAACCATTTCGATTTTACAACTTATTCTGCAACAGTCATTCAGTGAATGGGGCAGTCGTTAAGCAGACATGGCAGTCATTAAGCAAAGCCATTGGTTGCAATGTGTAACTTTTGCCAGAAACTGGAAGTAGTTTTGCCTGGTTTCTAGCAAAACATATCGTAAATCACCGTCCTATGACCGCAGAATGCCACGAATGGCCATAAATGTGAACTTGTTGCCGAGTGTCCAATGTGAGATCACGTGACCTTGAGGGGGCCGTATCAGAGCTTTTGGATCTGGGTCATAAGGTTTTGGAGGGTTGTCAGAACCTTGAGTAGTCGATAATCAAAACAGTCTTTAAGCGAGGACTATCTGCCTCGTAAAAAAAACTTTGAAGAATTGGAAAAAAAGTGGCATTTACAGGAAGAAACAAGGCTGGGTGTGGAATTCTGGGAATTGCAGTTCACACCTCTTAAAGTTGCCAACGTTGACAAAAACTGGCCTTCAAATTCAGTCCATTTATCCATAATATGTATTTCAGTTGAGACCTATCATTTCATTTCCCCTCGACACACTCTTCCTTCTCTACTTTATAGGGGGCAAAAAAACATAAGGACTTATCTAACATGTTGTTTAGGGGACGCAGTGGCTCAGTGGCTAAGACACTGAGCTTGTTGATCAGAAAAATCACCAGTTCAGCAGTTCGAATCCCTGGCACCACATAATGGAGTGAGTTCCCATTCCGTGTCCCAGCTTCTGCCAACCTAGCAGCTCAAAAGCATGTAAAAATGCAAGTAGAAAAATAGGGACCACTTTGGTGGGAAGGTAACAGCGTTCCGTGTGCCTTCAGTGTTTAGTCATGCCAGCCACATGACCATGGAGATGTTTCAGACAGTGCTGGCTCTTTGGCTTTGTAACGGAGATGAGCATTGTCCCTAGAACCGGAAACAACTAGCATGTATGTGTGAGAGAAAGCTGACATGTTGTTTAACTTTTGATTCCACATCAACAGTACAAGACCCTATTGGCTGATGACATCTTTGCCGCTTTCTATGGTCCTGAGGTGTCAGCCAAGCGTTTCCGTGGAGCCGTCGCAGAAGTGGCCAACGCCAATGCCGCCATGGACTTTGGGAATACGACCCGGGATGATCCCATTTTCCATTTCGATTCGGAGTTCATTCACCCCGCCAATAGCTGGCTGTTGCACGTTCGTGAAGAGATCCTTCAGGCTGTGCGTTCTGAGCAATATGGCCTTGCCCGAAAAAAGCTGGGACAGCTGCTCCATTCCTTGCAGGTATCCACCAAAATGTACCGAATTCAAAATTAGGATAGTAGGGAAGATGGTGGCCTTCTTGGTGGTAGCCCTGCTTCTATAGATGTAATGGTCTGTGGGAATATGTTTAATGTGAGGGTTCCAACTAATAAACCCATAGTAAGCAAAACTCTGAGGCAGACAAATTCCTCAAAGGATAGCTTTATTGTCAAGGTTCCGGCGATTGCCGTAATTAAATCATGAGCCTCGATCCAAGCTTCAAAAAAACTTAGAAGATTTATTAAGGGCAACATGCCGGCATTAACCTAAATGAAGCCAACTCTGGGATACGTAATTCACAGTCACCTATGATCATTTCCTCCTCCCCCCCCCCCGGGTGCATCATAAATCAGATTCTCCAATGAAGCAGGTTCATGGGCTGGGTGTCATCAATCACATTCGCCAATGAAGGATCTTCCTGGGCAGAAGATCTGGTCGCCTCGCTACAATCTTTTTAAGATAAGGGTGGAATGTACTTCTGGTTTTAAACTGCCATACCACTCCTTCAGATTTCACCCCCCTCCCCTTGCTTATGGCAACTTGAAAACAGGCATAGGGATGTTTTATGAGTTTACATTATTGGAGATATCACATTGGCACAAATCTTGTGAAAATCGACCATGAAGGTTCGCACAGTTTTCACCTAATTAAAAGGGAAAGTTTTCTCTCAACCCCAAACAGTCAATCATATGGTCCAATCAAGATGCTTTTTGGTTGCCTGGTGATCTCACTCCTCTTTCCACAGTCCAGGTGTGAGAATGTCCTTGGTTCCCAGGAGAAAGTATTTTGTTTTGACTACAAAATCCCAGCTATCTCTAATCCCCCTTCCTTATCCCTCAGCTCCAGTGTGGCAACCCTGAAACTCCAAGATGGCTCCGGTCAGGTCAGCTTCAGGGTTGACACTTGAGAGATGGGAGAAGCAAAAGGTGCAAGTTGGAATAGAAATACCTTGACCCACAGGAGGAAATAGAATATTGAAAACATCTTAGAAGGGACCATCCCTAGTTTCTTGGACTGTTAAGGTGAGGAGGGTAAGAGGGTAAGAGATGTGCTTTCAGATTTGGGAAGATTATTTTATAGGTGGTCCTTCAATTGCAACTATAATGGAGCCTATTCATTATTTTCATAAGTCATAGCAGTTGTAAAACCATATCTCAGCATGTGATACTCAGATGCAGTGCAACCTTAGGTCGCGAAGTCTCCTGTTCGCGACCAAATCAGTTGTTGAACAAAAAATCCACCTGATTTTTGAATCAGGTCACGATTCAGAAATTGGGTGGCGAACAAAATCAGTGCGAAAAGATTCCCTTTCCATGCCGATTTCCCCTTTCCCACCATTTTTTTTTACTATGCAGATACGCACTTCGTCATGCTTCCGGACACGACCAAATTGTGACTGGAGTCCGGGAATGGATTATGATTGCAACCCAGGCTCCACTGTGTACAGTTTGAATACATTTAGTCCTTGTTTAACAAACTGAGTTGGGACCAGCAATTCAGTGGTTAAGCAAAGTGGTCGATAAATGAAACAGCAACTGTGCTAGTGATCTTACTTCAGCTTTCTTATGTTTTACAGACGTACAAATATTATAAAATATAAATGCCAGTTTCAGTCAAAAAACCAGCAATAAATATCCATTGGAGAACCAAGATTCACTTAACAATCATGTGATTTGCTTAAAGACTGTGGTAAAAAAAGCAGATTCTGACCAATTCTGGAGAACCAGTAGTGGAAATTTTGAGTAGTTTGGAGAACCGGCAAATACCACCTCTGACTGGAGATTTTACAGTATCCTTCCCCTGCCCACCAAGCCACGTCCACAGAACCGCTAGCAAAAAATTTGAATCCCACCACTGCCTAGGATCTGATCTGTTGACTTGGAAAAAGCAGGGAAAGAGCCTAGAATTTAAACCTGGATCTTTAGACCCATATCGGGAATTTGATTTCTACGTCCACCAGTGGATCAGTCTGTGTCTTTGTGGCTTCTTTCTTATCTAATGAATAGATTAAACTTGCTGAGGCATGTCTTGTAAACTTGATCCAACTATCCCAGCCCTGAATAAGGAATTAAGTATCCAGAAGAGATGAGAATTAACAGTTGTGCCTGAGGGAACCATAACCAATTCATGCCCCTCAACTCACTCACTTATATTGTCTTATTATGAATCAGCAGCCTTTCATCTTTCTGCCTTTTCAAACAATCTTTAATTCTGCTGTTCCTCTAAAACTACAGGTAGTCCTTGACTTGCAACCATTCATTTAGTGACTGTTCAAGATTACAATGGCACTGAAAAAAAGTAACAGGACTGTTCCATACACAAGTGTTGCAGCATCCCCACAGTCATGGGTTCAAAATTCGAGCCCTTGGCAACTAACTGTGTTATATTTGTAATATTTGCAACGGCTTGAGATCCTGTGATCATCGTCTGTTACCTTCCCAAATGGCTTCCAACACATGAAGTCAGTGTGTGGGGGGGAGGGAGGAATCAAATTCACTTAATGACCACCTGATTCATTTAACAACAGCAGTGATTTGCTTGTCAATCAAAGATTGTAAAACCCGGCCTGAGTCTCATAACAACCGTCTAGCTTAGCAGACGGAAATTCTGGCCCCAATTGTGGTTGTAAGTTGAGGACTGCCTGAAATCATGCCAAAAAGAGTGAGAACCTGTACCTGAATTTTATTTATTTTATTTTATTTATTTTGTCAAGCAATTATAAGATAACAGGTATAAGTAGAAGCATGGTTATCTATACATGGAATGGATACATATGAAGAAGAACCAATAAGACAGGGACGGTGGGCACGTTGGTGCGCTTATGCACGCCCGCTGAAGACCTCTTAAGAAAGGAGTAAGGTCAATAGTAGACAGTGTAAGGTTAAAGTTTCTGGGGTTTGGGGAAGAAACCACAGAGTCAGGTAGAATATTCCAGACATTGACCACTCTGTTGCTAAAGTTGTATTTCCTGCAATCAAGTTTGGTGTGGTTTACCTTGAGTTTGTATCTGTTGTTTGCTCTAGTGTTGTTATGGTTGAAGCTGAAGTATTCATTGACAGGTAGGACATTGCAATGTATGATTTTATATACTATACTTAGATCGAACCGAAGGCGGCGTAGTTCAAGGTTTTCTAGGTCTAGAATTTCGAGTCTGGTGGCATAAGGTATTCTACAACGAGTAGAGGAGTGGAGAACTCTTCTTGTGAAATACTTCTGGACTTTCTCAACTGTATTAATATCAGATACATAATGCAGGTTCCAGACTGATGAGCTGTATCTTTGAAATCAAAATGGAGGATTGCAATCCTCCAAAGCAAATTTAACAAAAATCATTAGTAGAGAAACCGCTCACCCTCTTTCTTTCCGGGCAGGATTTCTACAGCCACAGTAACTGGGTAGAACTGGGAAATGAAGGAATACTCCTTGACTTGGTTCAGCCAGGCCGAGAAATTCAGTCTGTCGCTGAAGGTATGGATCAGGTCCTATTTTTCTCTTTTGCTTGAATTTGCCTTCACATGGGATATAGTGTTATTAGTGGGTATCAGACTCTGATTCACTCTCAGAGGAGCCTGTTCTCAGCCTGCTGAAAATGTATTGATTTAGTCTGTTGATTTATTTATTTAGTCTATTTGTATCTAGGCACCCATTCCCCCCCCCCCCAAAGTGATTCAGGTTGGTGAACAATAATTGAAATACAAGTTAAAAGGATTAGAATCTCAGCTACAAAAATTAAAATGCAAAGCTGCCAAGAAAAATACAAATATTACAAACATTCACTTAGAAACCCTTTGAAGTTAACAATGGCACAGAATTTTTTTTGATTCAGCCTGTTTATTTATTTATTTGGTCAGTTTACATAGCTGCTCATATCAGTGAACAATTTGGTGTGTTTGAACAATATTTAAAATAAAAAATTAAAACAGTCAGAATTTCAGCTCCAAAAATTGAAATACATACAGTAGCAACCGAGAGAAACACAGGTAATCTTAGACTTATAAACATTGATTTAGTCACCGATTGAAGTTAACAGTGGCACTGAAAAAAATTGACTTATGAACAATCCTCACTCTTAAGACTGTTGCAGATTCCCCAAGGTCATGCGATCAAAACTGAAGGCAGGACAAGAAGCCATGGGAGGAAACTAATCAAGGAGAGAAGCAGCCTAGAACTAAGGAGAAATTCCCTGACAGTGAGAACAATGAATGAGTGGAACAACTTGTCTCCAGAAGTTGTAAATGCTCCAACACTGGAAGTTTTTAATGTTGGACAACCATTTGTCTGAAATGACACTGGGTTTCCTGCCTGAGGAGGGGTTGGACTAGAAAACCTCTTCCAACTATGTTATTCTATATTCTAAAATTCAAGCACTTGGCAACCGGCAAGGATAGAATGGAATAGAGTAGGAGTAGAATAGGAGTATAGAATTTGGAATAGAATAGAATAGGACAGGACAGAACAGAACAGAAGTAGAATATAGAATAGAATAGAATAGAATAGAATAGAATAGAATAGAATAGAATAGAAGTATAGAATTTGGAATAGAATAGAATAGGACAGGACAGGACAGAACAGAACAGAATATAGAATAGAATAGAATAGAATAGAATAGAATAGAATAGAATAGAATAGGAGTATAGAATTTAGAATAGAATAGGACAGGACAGAACAGGAGTAGAATATAGAATAGGATAGTAGAATTTAGAATAAAATAGAATAAAATAGGACAGGACAGAACAGAACAGAATAGGAGTAGAATGTAGAATAGAATAGAATAGAATAGAATAGAATAGAAATAGAATAGAAATAGAATAGAAATAAAATAGAACAGAAATAGAATAGAAATAGAATAGAAATAGAATAGAATAGGAGTAGAATATAAAATAGAATAGAATAGAATAGAATTTAGAATAGAATAGAATGGAACAGAACAGAATAGAACAGAATAGGAGTAGAATTAGAAGGGAAGGGAAGGGAAGAGAAGAGAAGAATTGGGAGGGACCTTGGGGATCTTCTAGTCCAACCCCCTGCTCAGGTAGGAAATTCTTTACTATTTCAGACAAATAGTCCAGACAAATGGTTATAATGTTGTAGGCATCCTGGGATCACGTGATCACCATCACCAAGTTGTTCTAAGACTAAGTCTAGCCATTTGCGACCTCCAAGCTGCCTTCCAACAAGCAAGTCAGTGGGGGCAGCTGGATTAACTTAATGACCACATGCTTCACTCAACTGCAGCAATTCACTGAACAACTGTGGCAAAAAAAAAAAAAAAAGCTTGTAAAGTTAGGTTGAGGGGGAAAGTTGGTACAAAGAGGCCTGGTGGCGCAGTGATTCAAATGTGCAGTATTGCAAGCAAACTCTGCCCACAGCTTGGAGTTTGATCCTGAGACGGGGCTCAAGGTTGACTCAGCCTCCCCATCCTTCCGTGTTCGGTAAACTGAGGATCCAGATTGTTGGGGGGATGATATGCAAATAATGCTTCTACATTGCAAACCACCCAGAGAGTGCTGTAAAGAACTTGGGGGGGGTGGGGGGGTATATATTTCTAAATGCTATTGTAAGATTTGGCCGAGTGAAAAAAATGGAACTTTTTGCCAAGTGAGGAAAAAGGGGAACTTGCATTCATCAGTCCATTTTGCTGAGACCAAGCAGGGCCTCAGGACTCTCACTCCCCCCCTTTCTCTCTTACCCCCCTTTTTTTTTACTCCATGCTATTTTTCTTGTGCCTTCTCAGCTGGCATCTGGACTTGCCACGATTGCTCTGAATGGACCTGCAAAGGAAATCTCCTGGATAAGCTTGCTGTTCTCACCACGGGTTACTATGGTTCCCATCCTGAAAAGCCTATTGGTATGTTTTTGTGGCCAACGGAGTAGGGGGAGGGGAGGCTCTATTTGGAAGCCAAATAGGGGTTTTTTCCCCTCCTCCCCTTAATACTATCAAAGCCAAAAGCTTAATTTGTATTCTCCTTACATCCTCAAGAGAGTTTACGCTAAAATCTGTAAGGAGGAGAAAATGAGCTTTGGCACAGCTTCGAGAACTTTTTTTTCTCCCAAATGTGTTTTTTTGAGATGTTCTCTCCATCAGCTGCCTGTTTTATTTATAGTATTTGGTGTCCAGTATGTGTGTGTATATATATGTATGTGTGTGTGTGAAAAAGAAATCACTCCTGTGGGACTGGGGAGAATTGTAGGACCTTTTCATAGTTAATTGATGGGGAAATGAATGAATCTTTTATGCTTTAGGATATGGAGAGGGGTTTTTTTGAAGCCTAGTAGAGCCTTCCATATTGTTTCTATGACAGAGGAAGAGGGAAAAAAATAGAATAATGGAAATCTCTAGCAAAAGAACTTTCTAGATCAGTCCATAAATAAATCAGTTCCTTTATCGGTTCATCCTGGCAAAAATTCTCTGGTCTCTTTTTTTAATGCAAGAAATTCCCCCTTTTTTTGCACAAAACAGTGCAAAATGTGTTCGAACACCTTGTGCAGAATCGCTGAAAAATTCAGGCAGGTTGGATGAAATTATAGAGCAGGATAATAGACCCCCATAAAGATGATGTGGCAAAGCTCACATGAGTAGGAATCTGGGAGGTTGAAAAACAGCATATTAAAAAAACCCATATAAATGGTTGTACAAAAAGCAGAGTTTTCTACAGGAATGGTATTATTCCATTATTTCATAACTGCTGAATAGAACACCGCATTGGCGACAGGAAGGGCATCTGGCCAGTAAACACTCAGCTCCATTCAGTTGCCAGGACTCCACCCCTCAAGGGATTATGGGATCATTAAATGAAGATGATGATGGTATTATTCCATCCTTCTCCAAATGGTATTACTCCACCCTTCATTCTTTGCAGGTGAAGATGCCAGACTGACAGTCTTCTTCCTCCTTCCTATCTCCTCAGGAAAGTGCAGTCATGGTGGGAGGTTTGATGAGAGCCGCCATCAAGAACCACGAGGCGGTATCAATAAGGACAGCACCTCCCTGTTCTTCTCACCTCACCATTACCTGCACCAGAAAGCAGCTAGGCTAGCCCTGGAGGCCTCCATACACTTTCTGGAGAAGATGTGGCGAGAAATAGGGAACAGGCAATTTATGAGGTAATCTGGACCATTCTTTTAAGATTCTCACAGTTAACTGTCACCTGTGGATATGGGGATTGGCTGTAGATAGTTTCAGAGGCATTTTTATGAAGTGTCCAGAATTTCCTCCGATCATTGGTCCTGAAATTAGATATAGGACCATTTTACACTCCAATTGAGGCAGTTTAGAAGAGTGGCTTAGAGCATGGGTCTCCAACCTTGGCAACTTTAAGACTTGTGGACTTCAACTCCCAGAATTCCTCAGCCAGCAAAGCTAGCTGAGGAATTCTAGGAGTTGAAGTCCACAAGTCTTAAAGTTGCCAAGATTGAAGACTTCTGGCCTAGAGATGGACCTCTCGCAAGAATCAGGAAGCTGTGAGTTTGATCATAGATAGAGGCACATATTTCTCTCTCTGGGCATGATGAGAATATATATGTTGAATATAACTCCACATTGGTGACAGGAAGGGCATCCGGCCAGTAAACACTCAACTCCATTCACTTGCCCAGACTCCACCCCACTAGGGATTATGGAGTCATTAAAAGATGATGATTGAGACAGATTAGAAATATCATAAATTATTATATTTATATGCTGCCCATCTCAGAATAGAGCGACTCTAAAGAAATTAAAAGACCACACCTATCTCTCTTGTGGTAAGCAGCATTGTGTAAAGTGGCTGAAAAACATTAGGGAAGAGCAAGCCAAAGAAATTACAGATGAGGGGAAAAGAAGAAGAAAAACATAGTTAAAACTGGTTTTCATCAACCTCACTTAACCAAACCTTTCCATCTTTGCCAATTATCTTTGCTTCTACTAAATACTGATTCATGCTTTGCTTTTTGATCTTTGTTAAATTTCTCATCTCTTTCTTTTTGAGGATCTCCCCACCTCATCATGTTTCTCATCTCCTTCCTCACAACCCTTTAACTATTCTTTTACTTGTTTGTTCTGTGTTTTAATTCTCTATTTGCTTTCTCTATATGACTGAACCACATCAATGATTCTCTTTCATCCTTGCTTTTGTATGAATCCACATTCTTTCATCACTCATTCATTTTTGAGCCTTTCTCTTCTCATTTCATTAAGCAATTTCTTAACTACCCCTTTCCCATCACATTCAAATTACTTTCCCCTGTCAACATCAATTTTCATTTACGCATAACAAAGCAAGCAGAAGCGTCCTTTTTATATGCAGCCATCTCGGCTTCTTTAAACAAACATTAATTATTCACATTTTCAGTTGTCATGACAATCATTAATTCCTTATGATAGGCCACATGCTGCCTAATACTCTGAAAAATTTCCCTATTCATCAATTCCATGTAACTGTGAAATAAGCCCATCTTGATCTTCAGGATATTAATTTTCAGACGCCTTATCTTCCTTGCACTGTACATTTAACAGTTGCTATAAATCAATAGAGATAACAGCCAATAAGATAGCATCAATATACTCACATACAGTACAATATTGCATTTTAAAATGTAGTTTTATTAATTTTTATGAAGTGTTATTACAAAACATAGAAAAATGAATGTAAACTAATAAAGAGTAGAAGCAGGAAAGGAAAAAACAAGAAAAAGGAAAGGAAAGGAAAAGAGGGAGGAAGGGAGGGAGAGAGAAAGAAAGAAAGAAAAAGAGAAAGAAAAGAGAAAAGGGAAGGAAGGAAGGAAGGAAAAAGAAGGAGGGAAGAGAAAGAAAGAAAGAAAAAGAAAGAGGAAGGAAGAAAGGGAGGAAAAGGAAGGAAGGAGAAAGAAAAAAAAGGAAGGCTGGAAGAAAGGAGAAAGAGAGAGAGAAAGAAAAGAGAGAGAGAGAAAATGTGAAGGCCTTCTCTCTGTATGTTTCCATAATTCCACACTGGTTCATAACACTCAGCCACACTTGGTTGTATAAAGCATAATTGATTGTTTTTGCATAGCCTGGTAAACCATAACCCTTATTTTACAGACCAAAAGGACAAAGCTTACTGAACATGTTAAGCCTACATAACATACATAACATGCTAAGCCAGCCTCAAATAAACCACATCATCTCTTAGCATCAGCTATGAATCTGTCCTACAGAATAATTTATTAAATCACAATTCACACTATATTTTGTTTGAAGGTTGCTGGATATCAGCTCAACCACAGGCCTGAGTTTCGTTGTGGACACCACTGGAAGTATGGGGGAAGAGATCAGCGCTGCTAAGTTTCAGGCACGGGAGATCATCAAGCAGCGCCAAGGCACCCCTCAACAACCAGATTTTTACCTCTTGGTACCTTTCCATGATCCCGGTAAGATTATTGACATAGTCTCTTTTTTAATTGCATTTCATTTTTTATTACTATTGCTTGCTTGTTAACTTTGTCCCCAGCTTTACAAAGTGGAACAGTAGAAAGCTGGGGACAAAGTTAACATTTCTCACATGAACTTCCCTGATTTTTAGATCGTTAAGTAGAATACAAAGTTAAATGCAGGGGTGGTAGGCAAATATTTTTACTACCGGTTTTGTGGGTGTGGCTAGATGGGAGAGGCTAGGTGGGAGTGGCCATGTGACTGGGTGACTTTTTTTTTTTTTTGCACCACCCCCTTCCCCAGTGCTCTATTTTTTTTTTTTTTTTGGCCTCCTGGGCCTCAGGGAAACCTCCTGGGAGGCCATTTTTGCTGCCAGGAGGCTTCCCTGAGGCCCAGGAGGCAAAAAATGGAGTACTGGGGTGGACGCACATCAAACCCACTCACCCACCCCTGCGCTCCATTTTTTTGCCTCCTGGGCCTCGGGGAAGTCTCCTGGGCAAAGCAGTAAGACAGCGAGGGGGATCCTGGCACAGCTGATCATTGGAACAGCTGATTGTCGGGAGGAAGAAAAAAAAAAGAAATACTGGTTCAGCTACCTGGCGAACTAGTAGCTGTTTTTTAAACTATTGGTTCCGCCAAACAGTAGCATTTTTTCCTACTGGTTCACTTGAACCAATCCGAACCAGTAGAATACAACCACCGGTTAAAAGTGAAGAATACAAAATAAATAAAACTTACAATGAGACACGTTGAGACAAATAGGGAATTGCAGTATATACAGGATATATATATATACAAAGTTGACACAACTTCTGGGTATTTGACCAGAGTCTTTACTGAATAAAAACATTTTTGCCTGCTGGAAGATGGATTTTGGAGACGAGACAATTGGTGCAAAAAGATTTGGAAGCCCTTGTGGGATTTCTGATCAACAAGCTCTGGGTGTTGGCAGAACAGAAAGTAGGCTCTGTCCCAATGATCTAAAAATTCAGGCAAGCTCATGTGAGAAAATTGTGTGTGTGTGTGTGGTGGGAGTTTCCCTGAAAGATTCTAATTTGGAGTTTCTCAGTAAAAACATTGCAACACCAATAGTAATAATATTAATAGCAATAAATCACTGTAAACATCAGGATAAGAATTGCAATTTTAAAATGGTTTTCTCAAATGTCTCAAAATGGAAAATATGAGTTTTCACCTAGTATTGGATAGTTGTAGGTGTGTTTTTCTGCAGAGGACATTCAAGCAATGCTGCATATACTAAAATACTAAGAAATAATATCAGATGTTTTGAGAATTGGCCATTACTCTCCCTCTCCCTCTCTCTCTTCCTCCTTCTCTCTTCCTCTTTCTCTCCTTCTATCTCTCTTGCTTTCTCTGCCTCCTCTCTCTCTGTCTTGCTTTCTCCCTCTTCCTTTCTCTCTCCTTCTGTCCCCTCTCTCTCCATTTCTCTTTCCCTTTTCCTCTCTCCCCCTTTCCTCTCCCTCTCCCTCTCCCTCTTCCTCTCCCTCTCTTGCTCTGTCGCTCTTTCTCTCTCTCTCTCTTTATTTCACTCTCCCTCTCTCTATCCCCCTCTCTCCTTTTCTTCTTCCCTTCTCTTTCACTGTCCCTCTCTCTCTGTTTCTGTCTCTTACCTTTCCTCCTCTCCCTCCCTGTTACTATCTCTCTCCATCTCTCCTTTCCCTCTTTGTTTTTCTCTTTTTCTCCCTCTCTCTCTTTCTTTTCTAGGTTTTGGACCAGTCAGTAAGACCAGTGATCCTGAAGAATTTTGGAAAGTCTTAAACACCATCAGCCCATTGGGTGGTGGAGATGAGCCTGAAATGTGTCTGTCAGCCCTGGAGGTAGCACTCATGAAACACCTTTTATTGC
Source organism: Laticauda colubrina (assembly GCA_015471245.1). Classification (NCBI taxonomy): domain Eukaryota; kingdom Metazoa; phylum Chordata; class Lepidosauria; order Squamata; family Elapidae; genus Laticauda; species Laticauda colubrina. The sequence goes on from BLBF01000066.1 coordinate 3,640,796, forward strand.
TGCATAATTTTATAGATCAGAAGTTCTCAAACTGTGATCCATGCAAATTCCATTGAAAAAAACCCAGAGAAAGATTAGGAAAAACAAAAACAAAAAACAAAATATTGGATCTCCACTTGACTGATGGATTTCTGAGGATGGACTTATTAAGGTATTTTGACCAGTATTGGATTGTTAAATGCACAGTAAAAAAAAGAGAGATCCAACCTAGAAGTAAGGAGAAATTTCTTGATAGTGAGAAAAATTAATCGATGGAATAGCTTATCTCCTGGAGTGTGGGTGTTTTCAAAAATAGACTGGACAGTCATTTGATTGGGATGGTATAAGGCAGGCCAAATGTGTCACGTGCTGGCCATGCCCACTCCCTTTTTAGCAAAGGGGTGGGGGGGAAAGTCGCAACATATCTCGTGACAACACGAGTTTGACACTCCTGGTATAAGGTTTCCAGGGGGATTGGACTCAAAGATCTCCAAGCCTTCCAGTCTGATGATTTGATGATTGTAAAACTCCTAACTGGATGAGTGCGCCCTTTCTATGGTGTAATTGAGATGCAATCTATTATCTTCAAAAAAAAAAAAAACAGCAGCAGCTGAAATAGGTTTTCCAACAGCTGATCAAGGGACAGATCTTGATTTTCATAATGTTTGGTAGATGATTGATTGATTGTGCTTGATATTGACTGCCAGCAACCACATAGATAGGCTTTCTTCAGGAAGGATCTGTTTCCAACCTGACCTTAAAATCTCTCATTGATATACCCATCATCAGGTTAATGAAGTCCATGTACCTTGCTGCTGGTTGTCCTTTACCTTTTCTTTCTACCAACAACCTCTAGCATATTCTTTTAAAAAATGTTATTTGCCACTGTAGCAGTCTCCTAATATTTAAAGGGCTGTCACAAAGAAGAAGGGGGTCAACCTATTCTCCAAGCACCTGGAGTAAGAAGCAGGCCAGGAAAGGAAGCAAGAGATGGAAAGACACAACTTAGAACTAAGGAGAAATTTCCTGATAGGGAGAACAATTAATTTGTGGAACAACTTGCCTTCAGAAGTTGTGAATGCTCCAACACTGGATATTTTCAAGAAGAGATTGGACAACTATTTGTTTGAAATGGGATAGAGCAGGGATGTCAAATTCAAGGCCTGGAGGATGGATCCAGCCTATGGGGTGCTTAGATCTGTGTTGTGGTTTGCTAGCAGCAGGTGTGGACGGCTGAGGTCTCAGAGAGCGAGGACTCAGATGAGGGGCCTGCGTGTGAGGAAGGGGTGGGACTAGGACTATCAGGGAGTGGAATGCTGCCTTCGGAGATTGTGGAGGCTGACAGCAATGATGAAGAGGCCTCCGAGGAGCCTGTGCTCAGTGCTGCTCGAAGGAAAGAGCAGCTGCAGCAGCATGGGCGACTCAGGAGTAAGGCTGCAAGTGATGGCCCCTCCCTTAAGAGATAAAAGCCAGCCTGAGAGACCGGGATTCTTTTCAGGAAGCAAAGAAGTTCTTGCACTTCAAACCTTGTGGAAGTTCAGACTATCTGGGTTTGTGTTTGAAGACTTTTTGTTTGGAATATTTCTTGGCAACTTAATGTAGTGCTTTTGGCAGCCTTGCACAACCTTGGTAAGGCTCGTTCTTATCAGAGTTTTAATAGCTTTTAATCGTAAATTAATGGAATTAGCAAAGAAGCATGAAAAGGTTTTGCTTTTATCTCTGGTGTTTGTTTACTTGGAACAAGGTTTGGGTCAGAACAGTCTGGCCCACATGACTGCCCTGGAAATAGTGAAGGATTGGCCTGCGATGCCTCTGCCAGTAAAAACTGAGCACACGAGGGCCACGCGTGGCCCTCCCAAGCTCTGTTTTTACTGGGGCAGAAAGTTGCATGAGGCCATCCCAGCTGAAAACAGAGCTCGTGAAGGCTGCATGTGCCACCCTCTTGAGCTCTATTTTCACTGGCAGAGGATTGCAGGAGGCTATTGCAGCCGAAAACAGAGCTCGGGAGCCCATTTTTGCGAGCAGAGCGTTCACAGGCATGTCCCAACACAGGTGACATCATGCTTGCCTCACCCACCCTGGCCACACCAACCCCCCTCCCCGGTCCTCCCGAGGTCAAACACAACCCTGATGCAGCCCTCAATGAAATCGAGGTTGATACCCCTGGTATAGAGTCTCCTACTTGAGAGGTGGGTTGGACCAGAAGACCTCCAAGATCGCTTCCAACTGTTCTTCTGTTCTGATAGATGTCATGTTCAAGGGATGTATATGAATCTTCCTTGTCTTTCTCTCTCTCTCTCTCTTTTTTTTTTAAACTTAGCTTGCCCTCCAGAACTCACCACCCTATTCCGAGATCTTTGTCTTCACTGATGCATCTGCTAAAGATGCTCACCTGAAGAACAGCGTGGAATCCCTAATTCAGGAAAAGAAGTGCAAGGTCAGCTGTGCCTCTTCCTTTTATCAAACAATTTCCTTTTGGAGATATTTCTTTCCAGTTGTGTAGTATGCCAGTGCAAAATATGCCAGCCTCTTCCTCCCACTACATCCAGGCACTGGGGGTTGGGGGTTGGTCAGATGCTATGGCTAAGAAACCACTGGCTGGGGAATTCTGGGAGTTGAAGTCCACACAACTTCAAGTTGCCTGTCAACTCATAAAACATTTCTACGCCTGTTTTAGAGTTGCCATGAACAGAAAGGGGGAGGGGAAGAAATTTGAAAGAGCATTGCAGCAGTTTGGAACCGAAAGTGCATTTCATTCTTATCTTGCAAAGATTATAACTAAGCGACTGGAATTTCTGCCGTGCAAATCTCTAATTGGAGAACGTGACTGATGACTCTTGGCTATGAACGTGTTTCGTTGGAGAATATGAATTATGATACACCCAGAGGGGTGGGGGGAAACCAGGGTCAAGGGTGACAGTGAATTATGTATCTCAGAATCGGCTTCATGCAGGTCATGCTGATATGTTTGCTGCTAATAAATTCTTTGAAGTTTTTGAAGTTTGTCTCGAGGCTCATGATTTAATTAGGGCAACTGCCGGAATCCTGACATTGCCGATATTGAGAAACATGGTATTAGCTCATCACAGTGAGATTTGTTTCCACATCATAGTGGCAAATGCTGCTGGATGGATTTAAGATTGGGAAGAACAGGATTCAAATTCATCCTCAGGCCTTCTGGGGCCAATGAGAACCTTTCAGCCCCATCTAACTGACAAGAGGGCAATTCTGAGAAACCAATTGGAGGAGAAGATGTATGTCACCTCAAACTCCTAACAGAAAGGTTGCAGGTGTCAAGGGTCCAAGTAATCCATCCATAAAAAAACAGAACTCCAAGGCAGGTAGGTTCCTCAAAGAATAGTTTTATTCAACATACAATATCACATTGGCACAGGCTGGTGAAAATTGAAAATCTTATGACAAAAGGAAAACAAAAACCAATAAATACTATTCCAAAACGGTATATTGTGTCCCCAGCTGCCATTTCCAAACACGTTAGCATTTTCATGCAAAATCGAGCCACGTTTCTAAACTCTTTGGATGCAGCATATTTAGAATATTCTGCATTTTGGATCCTAAGCCTGGGGTTCTTTCTTTCTCAATATCAGGTGACCTTCCTAATCACAGAAGACCCATCCAAGACTCGAACAAAGCGGGAAACGCTTGCCCCGAACCGATTTGACTTGTACGTTCAGTTAGCTGAGAGTTCTGGAGGCCAGATTATATTCACAGACAACGATAATATCCGGCAGATGGCTGAGATTATTGGTGAATCCAGATTATCTTCGGTAATGGCAAGGTGCATGTGTGTATATGTATACATAGATCATACAGGTCAGGAAGGTAACAACCATAATTGGGAACACAATTTCTATTACTTATCAAGGTCATTGTTAATGAATGAATGAATGAATTTGTTATTGGCCAAGTATGATTGGATACACAAGGAATTTTTCTTGGTGCAAATGCTCTCAGTGTACATAAAAAGAAAAGAAACATTTGTTAAGAATCATGAGGTGCAACACTTAATGATAGTCATAGGGTACAAATAAGCAATCAAATCATACTAGGAAACTGTCAGTATAAATCGTAAGGATACAAGCAACAAAGTTACAGTCGTACAGTCACAAGTGGGAGCGGATGGGTGATAAGGAGTGATGAGAAGATCAATAGTAATAGTAGTGCAGACTTTGTAAATAGTTGGACAGTGTTGAGGGAAATATTTGTTTAGCAGAGTGATGGCGTTTGGGAAAAATCTGTCCTTGTGGCTACTAGTTGTTCTGGTGTGCAGTACTCTCTAGGATGATCTATACAAGTGATCTTACGACCTTTTTTTTTTTTGCTATGGTTGCTAAACAAATCACTTCAGTTATTAAGCCAATCTGACTTCCTCATTGACTTTTCTTGTCAGAAGGTCGCAAAACATGATCACATGATTCTGGGACATTGTCACCATCATGATTGTTGCCAAGCATCACATGATCATGGGAATGCTGCAACAATCATAAGTGTGAAAAGCAGTCGTAAGTCACAAGCAACCAGCTGTCAACTCAAAAATATTTCTCTGATCTTTTTGAGTTGCCAGCAGAAAGAGAGTGGGGGAAGTAGTGCATTCCTTAGATAATTTCTAGGCGACAGAAGTTTCTGGTGCGCAAGATTATTACTGGAGAACAAGATTGATGACTCTTGGCTATGGATGTGTCCCATTGGAGAATAAACATCCAGGGGGTGGGGGAAGACAGGGTTAAGGGTGAAATGAGTGATGTGTCTCAGAGTCAGTTGTACCCAGGTAGCACCGCCATGTTCTAATAAATCTAATAAATGAATAATAAATAATAATAAATAAATATTCTTTAAACATCTGAGAAATGCGGCTAGAAACTCATTATATAAATGGGGGTGGAGGCCGGAGCCCTGACACTGGTCTTCATATATGGTTTTTGTCTCTAGGCCTTTAATTAGTTGCTCTTCTTTGCATTTTTTCCAAAGACTTTTTTGTAATGTAGTGACCAAAACTGGATGCAGGATTCCCGGTGTGGACTGTTGTAAGATGAGGGCTACCTGTATTATATTTTCTAGGTGATTCTCTTTCGCTACCACAAAGGAAACATCTTGAGACCTAAAGGGACTCAGCGTAGGACAAAGAAGCAAGCTCCCCAGTTGGCAAACCACCAGTTCTGGATTGACAGTTTGGTGGACCGCGTGGTGGTGACCATCCAAGGCTCCGTGGAGTTCTTTGAAATAAGGGATCCAACAGGTAGCCATCTATATTTCCTCTTATAGTGATTTGTTTTCATGTTTTAGATCTTGTACTTTTTTTAAAAAAAAAATGCCTTTATACTAATTGCAAATTGTTTCTTTTTCTTAATTTGGGGTGGGTGGAATGACTGTATGGTTAAAACTTTGGATTAACAATGGGGAGATCAGAATATAGCTTTCTCTCAGCCGTGGAAGTTCCATGGGATACTTTAAGAAATCGGGTTTTTTCTCCTTTCAGGGTGGTTGGGGGAAAAATAAGAGCAGAAAGCACTATATATTTCATCTTAAGTCATGTACAAAAACGTGAGTTATTGGTAAAGGTAAAAGTTCCTCTCGTACATATGTGCTAGTTGTTTCTGGCTCTAGGAGGTAGTGTTCATCTCCGTTTCAAGGCTGAAGAGTCACGCTGTCTGAAGACGTCTCTGTGATCATGTTGCCGGCATGATTAAACGCCCGCAGGCACACAGAACATTGTTATCTTCCCACCAAAGGGGTCCCTATTTTCCTACTTGAATTTTTACATGCTTTTGAACTGCTAATTTGGCAGAATCTAGGACAAGTAACAGGAGCTCACTCTGTTACACGGCACTAGGGATTCGAACCGCCAAGCTGCTGATCTTTTTGATCAACAAGCTCAGCATCTTACCACTGAGCCACTGTGTCCCTTGAGTATATCGGTAGTCATCTACTAATGACCTGTTGCTTAGCAACCATTTGAAGTTATGATAAACCCTGAAAAAAAATACCTTCAATAGGATTCAAAGTATCAGTGGCCACGTCCCCATGACCACATCACATGTTAGGTGCTTGATAATTAGCTCATATTTATGCTTGTTTGCATCATACCTCAGTCACATGACCACATTTTGGCATTTATTTCCAGTTTGTGGCAGAACCAGACCTTGGATTTTCTTAATGATCACAGCGAAAAATGAATTTGCTTAATGATCGCAGCATTCATTTTTTTGACTAGAGCAAAAAATGCTTTACGATTGCCAAAAGGTCAAAAAATTTAGTCAGGCAAGTGGGTGATCCATTTTATGACCATTGTGACTTACAACCATAATCAGCAGGCTCTGTCACTGTCATAAATCGAGGACTACCTATATAGTATCAAACAAATGAATACTTATTTGTATTCATCACGATTAAAAAAACTATTCCTGGGAACTTACATAGAATAAATAACACAGTTTTAATATTCACAGTACAGACCACAAAACTGACAGACTTAAAAAATTATAATACTGAACAATGTAAGAAAAAACATAAAGGATAATTTAAGAGTTGGAGATAAAAATGAGGCCATGTCAAATCAGGGATTTTTAACAAATCAGTTTTTAACAAGAGACTGGACAGCCACTTGTCTGAAACAGGATAGAGTCTCCTGCTCAAGCAGGATAGAAGGGCCCTTCCAACTCTATTGTTCTATGTTCTAACTTGATTTTTTAGCAGTTTTTGAAAAATTGACAAAATGGTGGATTGACCTAATTTTCAAAGAGAGACTATTCCACAATGCTATTATGGAGAAGCATAGGACATTGAACAATGAAGTTGGAAGGGACCTTGTCATAGTTCAACCCTCTCCTCAAATAGAAGACACAAAACCATTTCAGACAAATGGCTGTTCAGTCTCTTTTTAAAAGCCTGGAGTGATGGAGCACTGTTATGACCCAAGCCTCATTCAAAGTAAATAAACACCAAACAGAGATAAAAGCAAAACCTTTTAAATGCTTCTATGTGAATTCTGTTCATGCACAGTAAAATGCTATTAAAAATGAATTGTCCCAGATAAGAACAAGCCTTGCCAAGGTTGTATAAGGCTGCCAGGTACACTACATTAAATACAAGGAAATAATCAAAACCAAAAGTCTCCAAACACAAAACCAGGATAGTCCGAACTTCCACAAGGCTTGAAGTGCAAGAACTTCTTTGCTTCCTGCACAGAATACCAGTCTCTCAAGCTGGCTTTTATCCCTTAAGGGAGGGGCCATCACCTTGCAGCCTTACTCCCGAGTCACCCATGCTGCTGCAGCTGTTCTTTCCTTTGAGCAGCCCTGCATGCACACACACTGGGCACAGGCTCCTCAGGGACCTCTTCATCACTGCTGCCAGCCTCTACAAGCTCCGAAGGCAGCATTCCACTCCCTGATAGTCCTGGCCCCATCCCTGCATCCCATGCAGGCCCCTCATCTGAGTCCTCACTTTCCGACACCTCAGCCATCCACACTTGCTGCCAGCCAACCATAACAAACACCCACAACTTGCAGAGGCAAACCATTCTACTGGTTTACTCCTCTTCAGGAAATTTCTCCTTAGTTCTTGGTTGGATCTTTCTTTAATGATGTCAGAAATGAGGAATGCGTCGTAATTTTTTTCTAATTGGTCTAATTGATTGGGCCAGTTCTGGCTGATTTAGATGGTCTGGCAGGTTTTAGTAAGTGAAAACCAGTACAGTACTTGAAATTGAACTTGGAAACCAACTGGTAACCAACACAGGCCTCCAGAACTGGGTTTACATAATCCTGGGAATCCAGACTACATTCCACTACAACTGTGGAACACTGCAATCATCCATAAAGTGAAATGTGAGGTGGAAGGTATCCCCTCAGAACATTGAAATTACAGGTGGCATTTGTCACCATCAAGGCTAGCTGTTTAAAAACATGTCCACCAAATGTTGGAAATGTAATCAGATACCGGGTTCCTACTATCATAGGTAGCCTTGGGATATGGTGGCTCAGTGGCTAAGACTGTGCTTGTCGATCAGAAAGGTCGGCAGTTTGGCAGTTCAAATCCTTAGCGCCGCAGAACACAATGAGCTCCCATAATTTGTCCCAGCTTCTGCTAACCTAGCAGTTCGAAAGCATGTAAAAATGTATGTAGAAAAATAGGGACCACCTTTGGTGGGAACGTAACAGTGTTCCGTTTAATCAGGCTGGCCATATGACCACGGAGATGTCTTCAGACAGTGCTGGCTCTTCAGCTTTGTGAGCACTGCCCCCTAGAGCCAGAAACAACTAGCACGTATGTGCAAGGGGAACCTTTACCCTTATTACCATATGTGGTGGACATGCTTTAAGGCAAAAAAAAATTTGGACAAAAATACACGTTTAGAGAAAATATTAAAATAACGCATAGATTTAAAGCCAGAAATATTTTTGTTAGGTATAATACCAGAAAAATATGATAAAGGGAACATATATTTAATACTACTTGTCTTGACAGCAGTGAGAATTGAATTTGCACAGTACTGGAAGAATGAGGAAATTCCTAAGGAAAATGCAGAAATGGATAGGTTAACACAAAAGATAAAGAAGACAAAATATTTTTTAATATGGGATTTGTTTTATCAATGGTTCGTCAATAGAGGCAGTAATTAGAAGTTGGAAGATTACTACTAGGTATAAGTGAATAACATTATTATTACTATTATGTACAAGTAAACTGCCCAGACAATACACTGTATACCAAGCACATATATTTTTGGTCAGACATGTACAAGATAACAAGTGTAGATATGAACATAAATAGGAGCAAAGGAAACAAATACAGATAAATGGGGATAGTAGGGCAGGTATGGTAAGCACGCTGGTGCGCTTATGCATGCCCCTTTTAAGGGCCTCTTAAGAATGGGGTGAGGTCCACAGTAGACAGTTTGAGGTTGAATCTGTGAGTGGTTGAGGCTGCAACAACTGAGTTGAGTAGGGCATTCCAGGCGTTGACCACTCTGTTGCTGAAGTTGTATTTTCTGCAATCAAGTTTAAAGCGGTTAACCTTGTAAGTGTAGTATCAGTAAGATACTACACAGGCATCACATCAAGACTGCCTTCAAAACAGACAAAAAATAGCAGCCATCATTAGAAACCTCAAAGATAAAATTGACCTGGAAAAAACGGCATATACAAAGTTCCCTGTGCATCATGCCCAGCCACATACATTGGAGAGACCAATAGAAGAACAAGTACCCGCCTGGATGAACACAAAAATGCAGTAAAAAAACTGGAACACACCTCCTCACTAGTCCAACACATGAAAGCCACAAGTCATAACATCAACTTCAATGGCACCAAAACCCTAGCCACTATAGAAAACCCCAGCCACAGAATCATCAGAGAAGCCATAGAGATTGAAAAAAGACCTGAAAGCATGAATAGAAGACATGATTCCACCAGACTGTCAATCATTTGGAAGCCTGCACTCTCAAATAGAAAGATCTCCACACCACAAGCTAGGCAAACACCTGGGCACAAACAGATACCCCCTGATACCTCCAGCTCAAACACACCCTAACCAGGCACCCAGATGAAACCTGGATTCCTGATAGATGATAGCCGTCCTTTCACACGAAGCCAAGCTGCACTGAAAGCCTCCAACACAGGAACACAGTGTTGCCAGCCAATCAAAGCCACAAAACAGACAGAAGAAACCAGAAACACCAATCAAGCAAACTCCAAGACCAATAAACACAGACCAAGACTCCCAACCAATCAGGATGAAGAAAAAACCATCCTGCCACAACAGTAGGTTAGCCTCAAATTTAAAACTAAAAGGCTGTGATAGCCTGACCCACAGACGAACTCAATACAGAAGCCTGATGATGGCAGATGAGATTCTGCTGAAATGTTGCTACAACTTTAAAAGCACTACAAAGGAAGCTGAACAGCACACACACACACACACACACATATATACATATATATGTTTTCTTAGGCTTTCGCGGGTACTTACATGTGTGCTGTTTAGCTTCCTTCGGGTATTATCCCACGTCATTGTAGTTCTGTTAAAGTTGTAGCAACGTTTCAGCAGAATCTCATCTGCCATCCTCAGGCTTCTGTATAGAGTTAGTTCCTGGTTTCAAATTTGAGGCTGGTCCATTCTGATTGGCTGGGAGCCTGGATCTGTGTTCATTGGACTTGGAGTTTGATTGATTGGTGTTTCTGGTTTCTTCTGTCTGTTTTGTGGCTTTGATTGGCTGGCAACAGTCTGTTCTTGTGTTGGAGGCTTTTAGTGCAGCTTGGCTCCGTGTGAAGGGACGGCTGCTCTTCATTAGCAAGCTAGGTTTCACCTGGGTGCCTGGTGGGGGGGTGTTTGGGTTGGAGCTATCAGAGGGAGTCTGTTTTTGCCCAGGTGTTTGCCTAGCTTGTGGCATGGAGATCTTTCTATTTGAGAGTGCAGGCTTCCAAATGATTGACAGTCTGGTGGAATCATCTCTTCTATTCATGCTGTCAGGTCTTTTTTCAATCTCTATGGCTTCTCTGATGATTCTGTGGTTGGGGTTTTCTACAGTGGCCAGGGTTTTGGTGCCATTGAAGTTGATGTTGTGACCTGTGGTTTTCATGTGTTGGACTAGTGAGGAGGTGTGTTCCAGCTTTTTTACTGCATTTTTGTGTAGGAACTTTGAAATGAGGTTGTAAGTACCTTTTGGAAGGTCTATCCTAACTTCAAAAGGTCACTAAATCAGCAGTTGTTAAGCGAGGACTACCTATACTTGAGTTTATTCTTAAATACCACTGATGTTCTTCCCACCCATTTTTTGTACAGACAGATTCCAAACTGATGCAACAATTCACGGTCCCTTAGCCAAAATCCAGCATATTGGTGGAATTTATAGAGCATTCCTTTCTGCTCCAGTCTATCCTGGTGAATGGACTTTGAAACTTCAGTCCAAAGGGCATTATTTGGTGCATATTCAAGGTGAGAAATGGGTTTAAACTGGGTTCTTTGTTCAGTAGGACCAGACTTTCCATGAAGTATAATGACAATAATTTCAGGGTGTAGGTCGTCTCCACCAATATAAAGTTGCATTAGTTTTTGTCATTCTCAGTTTCCAGGTGCGCTTAACAAGTCAATTTAAAAAATTAAAGGTTGGGGGCGAAAAAAAGGTAGGACAGTTGGAGAGTCCTGGTATGTAATGGGAAAGTCATATTCTGTGTTCTAAAAAAAAAATGAGTGAAGAGAAGTTTGCTTTTTCAGTCTTTAAAAAACTGTACTCTTCATCTTCCTAATCTGTTGCTGGTCATGGCAATAGAAATAGTACTTAGATGTATAACCACTCCATGGTGCTTTACAGTATTCTCTGAACAATTTAGAATGTCAGCACATTACCCCCCAACAATCTGAGTCCTCATTTGACTGACCTCAGAGGAAAGAAAGGCTGAATCAATTTGAACCCCATCCGGATTGAACTCCAGGCTATGGGGCAGAATTTGGTTGCAATACTGCATTCTAACCACTGCGGCACCAGGGCTCCAGTGGATCTGGTTTTAAAATATCTAAATGTTTTTCCCAAAGGTGCTTTTTCAGGAGCCAACTGGACTTTCTTGTTTTTTCTTTTGAAGATGTTTCGCTTCTCGTCCAAGAAGCTTCTTCAGCTCTGACAGGATAGTGAGGAATGGAAGAATTTATACTCCTTACAGACAGCTGGTCATTTGCATCCTTTTAGCAGGTGATTGAAGAACTTGGAGGTTTATCTGTATCCTCGGGGTCACCTGAGTAGTGAAAATGGTTCCTGTAGTCTGAATTTTTTTGGGGGGGGGGGGGGGGGAGATCCATTCCTACTCCCACACCATTCAAAGGTTGTTCATCCCAAATTGTATAGCTAAAAGTCCTGAGGACATAGATAAACCTCCCAAGTGCTTCAACGACCTCTAAAATGATGCAAATGACAGCTGTCTGCAAGGAGTATAAATCCTTCCATTCCCCACCATCCTGTCAGAGCTGAAGAAGCTTCTTGGATGAGAAGCAAAATGACTTCAAAGAAGAAACAAGAAAATCCAGTTGCCTCCTGAAAAAAGCACCTTTGGGGCAGCCTGACTGACTGAGAATCTCTACAGATATCTAAATGTTTTGACAGGTGAGAGCACCCTCGATTTCTTGTATTATTTTGCTGTTCCTGTTGATGGACGTCACCCAGGGTTATTCATGCTGGATAGTCCTCCTGTTGAAGGTAAATTTGGAGATTGCTTCTGTTCAGAAGATCCATGTTTGCTTTTACATAAATGAGAGATATCTTAACTATTGGTAGCCTTCCATTACATATTTGGCAATCATAGAAGATTGTGGTAGAATGAAGTCTGGATTCCCAGGAGGGGTGGGCTATATTCCAGAGGACCAAGAGACAGCAAAGTTTAGATTGTTTGAGAGATTGAGAGTCGAGATAGCTCCTCCATAGAAGTTCTTATGTTTAATGATGCAAGTAGTTTGCCTTAGTCTGACAAGATTTTGTCTATAAGTGAGTAACAATAAAGGAAACTGTTTAGAAGGCACTGCGTGTCTTTCTTGGTTTTTGGAACCTGGCACTTACCTCTGAAGGGTGTGTATTTATGGAAAATAAATTCACAGTTTGTACCATCATAACTTACCTTTAGAAATCATGGATCATTTCCTCCTGACATCCTTTCAGATGAGGGCATTGATTATTCGGTCATCTGTCCCAACTTTTTTTCTGCCTTTCTCTTCATCAATGTTCTTTCCTATGCCATTTCTATTATTTTCCTCTTTTCAGAAAATAATAATCTCTAAAGCAGAAAAAGATGCCTTCTTTTTCAACCAAGCCTTTTGGTTAGTAAGGTTGGCAGATCTTTATGTGGAAGCTTTCATAATCTGTATTTTATTTTTCATCTTAGTCATAGAGATAGCAATGTTAGAGTGTCACCTTACCATCATTTTCTCATCCTGCTTCCTCCCACCGTTTAAGTTAATATCATAAAAGTTTCACCCAAAATACAAGGATGACTTGAATCTGGGAGAGAAATTGACAGATGTTCATCCCTGTCTTTGTTATGATGCTTTTAGCTTGTACTTCATTGTGGAATGAAGGAAGAACCGCATCAGCATTGCTTGAATTCCACACTTCAGAAACAGAACATCCACAAATGAATTGCCCCTGTGACTATGTAGGACAGAGGGAGAGGAAGCTAGCCACAAGATTGCAAGGACATAAGCGAGCAATCAGACAAGGACACCCAAACTCATTGGTAGCCTCACATTGCAATAAACAATGACATACATTCAACTTTTCAGCTACTAAGATTGTTGGACAAGCAAGCACAAAAACAGCCAGGGAAGTGATTGAAGCCTGGGAAACAGGTCCCTCATAATTCAGTAGGAGTGCTGATTGACCCCCAGCTCATCGAGTACTTAGGAGGCGGGGGCTTGGCAGCACAAGGAAACAACAGCCAATGACTTAATAGCCAGCCATCAACACCAACACAATCTACATCTAAAAAGCTACACCCCATAGGCACCATCGGTCCCACTGCACTTACGGATGCAAAGAGGATGTAAAATGTTAAAAAAAAGCTGGAAAACGCTATGCATCCATTGTGTACTCATTGCATACGTGTTTCATAGGCTCTATCCCTCCAGCATCCGTCCACTGCGATTTCATCCGCGCAAGAAGTTTTGAGCTGCACAAAACTTTGTGAACGGATGAACTTTCCGCTGTATACGATGTAAATCCACGACATACGAGCAACAAACGTTCTATGTCTGTTATCATCTGTTAAACGTCTGCTGTATCTTCTCTGCATCCTCTGGGCATCCTCGCAATTCATATCCACTGCAGCTGAAAACGGAAAGAGGGAGGAAAGAAAGGGTACATGGAACGTCTATACATCGTTAGTAGCACGGAAATAGAAAGGATGTGCAGTGAACGGTTTGCATCTGATATACATCCGCGCGGCATCCCCTTTCTTTCCTTTAGGCGTACGTGATGCATCCGCTTCATCCGCTATGCGTCCGCTTCAAAATTCTCCCCCGTAACCTCTTCGGAGGTGTCATCCCCTTCCATCCGCTTTCATCCGCTAGGCTTCCGATGAACATCCGTTTAACATCCCCGCTACATCCTACCCACGTCCGTTCTTTTCCGTTCTTTTCCGTTCTGTTTATGCAAATTTTCGCCACTTTTTGGAGCAGATGACAACGGATGGAGCCAGCCCCAAAATTTTGCTTGTCTGCTGTGTCCTTTATGCATATGTTTTGCGTCCGTTGGCCAGTGGGACCGGGCCTTTAATACCACACTCAGAACAGCCCAAAGCACACACAGAGAAGTTCCCTGAGGATGGGCTCCAGTACCAGTCCAAAAAGCTCAGAAGACTAAACCCCTGGTTCCAGGGACCAACCCAGATTGAATCCTGCAATAGAACATCCAGTTCTTCCTTAGAACTATCTCCATCTTTGGTCTGAACACACACACACACACACACACACACACACACACACACACGTTCCTTGGTTGAGGATGAAAGGAACCAGGCCACACCAGGTTCTTTAGAGATTGGATGTCTGGTACAATTAGCATTTGCTTTCCGACAGGTTTGCCTACCTACCTGGTTGTCATGGCAATTGGCCTGAATCAGACTAAGTCAGGCTCTGTTCAGCTACAGTCGGTGAACTTAGAAGCAAGAACAGGCAGCCTCGGGGAGTTAAAACTACAGAGAAGAGACAGTCGGACTGACCTGTTTGTGGCCGAGCTGCCTCCAACTCTATCAACCACCAACAGCTTTTCCATAGTGGTACATGGAATGGATGGTGAGGGCCAGAAGTTGGAGAGATCTGCTCCTCAAGTTGCAACTGTCACAGGATCCCTCCTAGAGGTAAGAGGAAAATTAAAGGTGGAAGATTTGGGGGGGTTACCTGTATTTTACAGTTTCTCCTTTTCCTGCTGTTAATTGTACTATAGACATTCTGTTCTTTAGAATTTAACATTTTGTGTATGCGTAGGTGTGGCGGCCTTGCCGTATGACTTAGAGAAGTTAGGATGGACCCCCAAAAGGAGTTCAAAGTTCCAATGGCCACACTCCTCTGTGATTACATGACTACATTTTGGATGCTCGGCAGCCAGCCCATACTTATGGCCATGTGCAGCATCCTGCAGTTACTTGATTGCAGTTTATGATGTTTTTGCCAGAAACTGGTGTTTTCTTCCAGTTTCCAGCAAAAAATGCCCCATAATTAACAACGGAGTAACATTACAACTGAAGTGCTTGCTTAATGATTATTACAAAAAGTTGTAAAATTTGATGGCCGGCTTAAAAACTGTTTCAATTTACAACCATAATTGCAGACTCAATTAAGGTCATAAATTGAGGAATACACAGAGAGAGAGAGACGTGTATATACAGACACACACATACGTATATACATTATTCTATCTCATGTGGCTATGTGTGAATAGTTTTCTTGTAGCAAATCTGTGGCAGCCAAACTAAACATTACGGAGACAGAGTTGAAGAACTAAACTGATTTGCTGTCAGTCCCTTGGAAGTGGTGGGGAGTTTCAAAATGACTTTTTCTCGATATGTTTCTTCTACCAGCAGGTGCTGCTGACCCAACATGATTGCCACAAACAAAAAAAAACAGCTCCTTAACAAAGGACAAGGGAAATATATTTAAACAATCATGTCAGTTTTTGCATTTTTGCTCTGCAATTCTGTCCCTTCTCAGTACGGTACCCTCTGAGGTGGCTTTCTGTGCTTTTCATGCTGTTTTTCCATTTCTCCACTTTCTGAGGTTTTTCCTCTTCAGGACTGAACTATTATTTTTCTCCCATCTGAGTTTTTAAATCTCCGTCCACAAATCGGTCCCTGATCCACCTTCCTAGCTAATTAAACCTAATCAATTAATTAATTAAACTTGCTAAAAGTAAACTGCTCCAAACTCGGTTGCAGAAAATACGACTTCAGCAACAGAGTGGTCAGTGCTT
The DNA here is from genome assembly GCA_015471245.1 of Laticauda colubrina. Classification (NCBI taxonomy): domain Eukaryota; kingdom Metazoa; phylum Chordata; class Lepidosauria; order Squamata; family Elapidae; genus Laticauda; species Laticauda colubrina. The sequence continues at coordinate 3,656,742 of BLBF01000066.1, forward strand.
GGAACTCACTACCTGACTCTGTTGTTACATCCTCAAACCCCCAAAACTCTAACCTTAAACTGTCTACGGTGGACCTCACTCCATTCCTAAGAGGGGGGCGTAAGGGGGCATGCATAAGCGCACCAGAATGCCTGCCATCCCTGTCCTACTGTTCCCATTTATTAGTACTCATTTATTATATATATACTTATAACTATTTATACTTGTATGTTTATATGTTATGTTCATACTTATACTTGTTTTTCTCATACATGCTTGACAAACTAAAATAAATAAATAAAATAATTAATGTTCATCTGAGCTCTCTTCTGCTTTTAAACTGACCTGCTAACAAATCTACCAGCAGATACTTAAGGAATTATTTTTTCAGGGCAATTTTTTTGTGACGACACTTTCTATCCTACTTCTGTAACTTAAACCCTGCTTTGTTCCAGCTGAGCAGAGAGACTCCTGTGTTCCCAGGAAGACGTGTTTCCATCTCCTGGAAGATCACAAATCCTGGTGCACCGAAATATTATGGACTAAAAGTGATCAGCCTTCCCCGGATTCCAGCCGACATCTCTAACACCAGGTAATTTTTCTAAGTGTTCATGATAACTAACATTAGAAAGTATTTTTTCTCATGTTGAGGCTTGATATACAGTGTTTCCTGCTTGTCTGTCTACAGTCAAAACCGCTTATATTTCAAAATTACACTGCAAACAAGAACAAAATAGAATTACCTGCAAAACTCTCTCTGCATTTTCTTGCTAGAACTACTAATGCTTAAATTTTTAGAGATAGGGTTGGATGTATTCGGACAACGTTTAATGAAATCCCAGCAGTCTTATTTGTAGTATCCCAGATAAAGTTTCAGAGCTCTGCATAATTCTCTGTCCTTTATGTCTGGCAGGGAAAAAGGCATAGAAAATAAGCATTCATTCAATCATTTCTCTGTAATAAAAATGAAAACATTTATTTTTCTTAACTTGGAAGTATAATTTTTATTACACTCTCTCAGGGATGCAATTGGTTGCATATATCTTCCAGTCATTGCTTTGTCTCTTTTGATAGTTCTTTATATTTCTTCAGAGGAAATGCAGCCTATATAGAATTCCAGGTCTTCTCCATCCCATCCCTGGCCTGCTCAGCACCACCTGTCCTCAAGGCCTGTTCTTGGGACATAAACACATCTTTGGAGTCTAGTAAAGCAGTGTTTCTCAACCTGTACAACTTCAAGATATCTGGACTTCAACTCCCAGAATTCCACAGCCAGCAGCACGCTGGCAGGGGAACTCTGGGAGTTGAAGTTCAGACATCTTAAATTTGCAAGGATGAGAAATGCTGTGGTAAAAGGGAGCCTCTGATCCACTGATCTGGGGCTTGCTTACAACTCCCAGCATTCTCCAATGCTTGCCTTGGATGGGAATTATGGATCAGTAATATCTAAAGTACCACAGGCTGCCCACGTTGCTCCTTGTAAAGGTGGAGCTGCATCTAGGAGTATCTGCTTAACAGAATAATAGAGATGGAAGGGATCTTAGAGGTCTTTTAGTAGTCCAACCCACTACTCAGGCATGAAATCCTGCACCATTTCAGATAAATGGTTGCCCAATCTCTTCTTAAAAACCTCCAATGTTCAGCATCCACAACTTCTGGAGGCAAGTTGCTCCACTGATTCATTGTTCTAACTGTCAGGAAATTTCTCCTCAGTTCTTGGTTGCTTCTCTCCTTGATTGGTTTCCACCCATTGCTGCTTGTCCTTCCCTCAGGTGCTTTGGAGAATAGCTTGACTCCCTCTTCTTTGTGGCAGCCCCTGAGATATTGGAACACTGCTATCATGTCACTTCTCGTCCTTTTCATAAGATAGATAGATAGATTAGATAGATAGATAGGTAGATAGGTAGATAGATAGATAGATAGATAGATAGATAGATAGATAGATAGATAGATAGATAGA
>BLBF01000066.1:3658690-3676419 GCA_015471245.1 Laticauda colubrina
AGATAGATAGATAGATAGATAGATAGATAGATAGATAGATAGATAGAAAGAAAGAAAGAATTCTTTATTAACCAAGTGTGATCGGACACACAGGGAATTTGTCTTGGTGCAAATGCTCTTGGTGTAAATAAAAGATATATATATAACTAGACATACCCAATTCCTGTAACCTTTATATGTTTTACCTTCCAGCCCTCTAATCATCTTTGTTGCTCTTCTCTGCACTCTTTCTGAAGTCTGAACTTTTTAAATATATATCTTGGCCCAAAACTGAATGCTGTAGTCCAAGGGTGGCCTTACCAAGGCATTATAAAGTGCTATGAACACTTCATGTGGTCTTGATTTTACCCTTCTATTAATGCAGCCTAGAAATGTGTTGGCTTTTTTTGGCAGCTGCAGCACACTCCTGGCTCATATTTAAGTGATTGTTACGAGGATTCCAAGATCCCTCTTGTAGTAACTGTTAAGCCTGGGTTCCCCAACCAGGGTTAGGTAGACAAGCTAAACAGAATGTGCAGCGTTAGTCAGATAGGCACACAGATAAATGAGTGAGCTAAGCTTGTATGTTTATTAACATACAGTAAAAATAACAGATACGCTTGTGCTATCAAGAATATAGTTTATTCCATTATAAGTTCATGGCATAGTCAAATAACAGTCCAATAGTCATGTATCAAGTAGTCAGTCCATTCAGGGATATTCAGTTAGCAAAGTCCATGTAGAATATCCTATGTCAGTTCACTTACAAATCAGTCCTTTGTTGTCTCTCCCGTTCGAGCAATGCAGTCTTGATTCCAAGCAGTAATCAGGGATCATCAAAGCCAGAGAGTCAGCAAGCTGTAATCTTGCTACTTTTATATTGTTTTCATAACCACTCCCTTAATTACTTTTCCACAGTTAAAGCTGCAGACACTTTAGCATACACTAACTATGATTCATAGTTATTATTTCACCTAAACCAGTTAGGGTAAACAATGTTATCCCTAACAGTAACTAGTATAGCTTTTCAGGCAGGTGTCTCCAGATTCAGTTATTTGCAGATACAGAAGGTTTGGGGGGATGTTTCAAATTGTCTCTGGAGGCAGCCAGTATTAGGTCCAACCAAGCCACACACACACACACACACACACGCACACACTTTTTAAAAAAAAATGTAAGCTAGATTGTCCAACACTATTGTCATTTTCAACTTCTCTTTCTTGCAGACTGCAGTTAGGCTTCAACCAAACAGGGGCAGGACAGATATTCCTGAACATTCCTGATTCTGCTCTACCTGGGTCACTGATTACAATAACCTTGCAGGCCAACTCTCTCAACTCCTCCGCAGATCCCGCTTTTGCCCATATCGATCTCCTGGTGATGCCTCAACCTCAGGTGAGTCATGCCACATTGAAGAAGAGATCTACCTGAATGGTTTGAGATGGTCCTTCATTTCTACTGAAAACAATTATATGGGATCAGATAGGAGAGCCATCTCATGTAATACTCTGCCTTGAGCAGTGAAGATTAGTAGAGTCTGCCACAGATGTCCAGCTCTGTCCTTATGTACAGTGAGATGTTGGCCTCTTCTCAGAATCTGCTGCCTTTGGCAACGTCAGGAAAGAGATGGAGAATATCCATCTTGTTAGGACATGTTCTGTGCGGTTTGGGTAATTCTTGACTATGGGTGGATGCAAATATTTTTACTATGGGTTCTGTGGGCCTAGCTAGGTGGGAGTAACCCTGTGACTGGGTGGGTGTGGCTTCTTTTTTGCAGCACCCCCCCACGCTCCATTTGTTTGCCTCCTGGGCCTCAAGGAAGCCTCCTGGGAGGCTGTTTTTGCTCCCAGGAGGATTCCCTAAGACCCAGGAGGCAAAAAACAGAGCGTGGCAGGGTGGTGGCGCAGCACACACACCCCGTGCACCCCTTTTTGCTTCATGGACCTCAGGGAAGCCTGGGTGAAGCAGTAAGACAGCAAGAGGGATCCTGGAATGGCTGATCGTTGGAACAACTGGTTGTTGGGAGGAAAAAGAAAGAAAGAAATACCAGTTTGGCCGAACCAGTAGCTGTTTTTTTACTACTGGTTCACCTGAACTGGGCCGAACCAGTTCTTGACTCTAGCAGTTAGCTAAATGAATTCATGTGTGTGGCCTACTCTAAGTGAGTAGGTTTCCTCTTGACGCCTTGAATTAAATACACAAGGGGTTCTGGAACTAGAATCCAACCACATCTGGAAGGCAACAAGTTGGGAGAGGTTGACAAACATCTGCTCATTTTTTTTTATAGACATCTAGGATATGGGACCTGGGAGATTCACTGGATAGCCCTCTGGGCTGCATGCATTCTTAAGCAATGCAGTAAACTAGCAATGTTTTTTTATCATATGGGCAAATGGCTTTGAATGACAGTACAATAAATGTGCATCTGCTTTTCCCAGATGTATCATTTAAGACTAAAATACTGAAATCAATTGACTGTGCTTGAACACTTGCCAGTCCATTGTTTGATCTATGGCAGGGGTGTCAAACTTGATTTCATTGAGGGCTGCATCAGGGTTGTGTTTGACCTTGGGCGTGGTCACCTCAACTCAGCTCATGTTGGGGGCACCTGTGGTGGCCAAGTACTAAGGCAGGACGTCCCTCAGACCCTCACTCACTCTCATTAAAAATTTTCCTTCCTTCCTTCCTTCCTTCCTTCCTTCCTTCCTTCCTTCCTTCCTTTTCTCTCTTTTCTTCTTCTTCTTTCCCTCATCATTCTCCTTTCTTCTTCCTTCCCCTCTTTCCTTATTTTTTCCTTCCTTGCTCTTCTCATCTTTCCTTCTTTTTCTGTGTCTCTTTCCCTTTCTCTTTTCCTGTTCCTTTTTTGCATGCTCAAATGCAAGAGGAAACATTTCTCCTTTTGTTTTGTTTTTAGTTTGTTTTGCTAGCCTTCTGCCAGCGAAAATGGAGCTGGGGGGGGGCTGCATGTGCCCCCCCCAATCCTGGGGCCCATTTTTGGCCGTGACAGCCTCCTGAAGCCCTTTGCCAGCAAAAAGGGGTCCTGTGTGGCCTTCCTGAGCTCCTGACAAAGAGGCATTGCAGGCTGCTCCTTTGCTGTTTCGAGGGCGGCCTCATGGGCCAGATCTAAGCAGCCTTCAGACCGGATACGGCCCATGGGCCTTGAGTTTATACATCCCTGATCCATTGCAACTTGTCCCTTTCGTTCTTTAATCATAGTTGGAGACCATCTCATCCCCGGTATGCAAAGTCGTATCTTCAGAGAATTCCTGTGGTCCCCCACAGTCCCCTTGTCGCAGCCAACGATGGACAGCCACCTTGCAGATCTGGGACCAAGCCGGTATTCACTCCGTGCAGGTGGAAAACGGTCCGGTGCTTCCTCATCAAGCCCATGGGCTGGTGAAGGTGGTCTCTTATACCTCAGATTGCTGCTCACAGCAGGCAGAACTGGTGGTCACCAACCTTCTTGGGGAGAAATACCGATGCCAAGTGGAAGTAATGCCTCCTGCCCTTCCTGACAAGACAGTAACCACACCTCCAGATGATTTTAGGATGGTGGCAGATGCTGGTGCTGGTGCTGATAGAGCTGTCGCTCCTTATGCCACGATCTGGTGGCGGATCTCAACAATCTTGCTGGTCATTGTGTGGCTAGGACTGTAAGGTCGCCGTTTATGGGAGTCGTTCTCACTGTTCTGGCTTCCCTCTGTTGGGAAATGATGGCATTTTACCTTATTGGAGAGTGAAGTTAAAAGGAGAGGATGGGCGAAGCAGGAGAACAAAATCTAACATTGACTGAGGAAGGGAAGGAAGGAAGGCCCCCAAGGACCATTGTAAGATGTCACACTGGAATCCTAGTCAGCATGAAGGAAAAGTCACTATAATTCTCCTTCCTGATTGGAAGAGCTGAGTTAGAAAGAGAACAAGATTTTTTTTCTTTAATGGGGTAGAGCATCCATTAACACATTCTTGTGGCTTGTGACCAGGTAGCCAGGACTGTTCATCTATCAGGTAGTGTTTCCTGACTATGAGCTTGTTCTCTAGTGTGAGATGGGCTCCTTGAAAAAAATTTTTTTTTAAACTGGAACATGATAGGATACTTGTCCCAATCTGTATGCAAAGGTTGGGCTTTAGCCCTAGGATGTGATTTCCCAAGAGGGATTGCTGCTAGTAACCACGTGCTTTGATGGACAGTACTAGTTTTGGGGTTGCTAGTCCTACATGTTGACCCCATCTCTTGGCATCATTCCATCCTGGATGACTCTGCCATCTCTACATGGAGCCGACTGCAATTCTTTCGGCTTCTCCAAATGGTCTTCAGTGTAGGTTTTTACTCCTTTCTGATCGTAGGAACATGCTGCCACTTCCACCTCTTTGCTCTTTAATTCCCTAGAAGTGGGATTTTGTTTTGGAGCAGCTTCTGTTAAAACAGCCTCCCCCAACCTGGTCTCTTTGTTGGAAGTCCCCCTGAGCATGAAAGGAATATAATTGAAAGGTACAAAGGGAAATTTGAAATGAAGGCAGAAGTTCAACCACAGCATGTTCTGGAAAACTGGTGGATAATTCCTTGTGGGACACACACCGTGCCTAAATGCAGCTACGTCTCAGTTTTATTCTATAGTGATTGTGCTTTTTGATATAGAAATGTAGGTCAATGACACTGTAATGATTAAACGGCGAACAGATAGGCTTATACTAACATTTACAGCATTTTTACATAGGCAACCAACATTCTCTGAAGCGTAGAGAGCATTAATTCAAAATATCTAGAAGGCCACTTTGTAGCATCCTTTCGGAAGAGAATGTTGTAATGTTGAAGAGAGAGAGAGAGAATGGTCCGGATTGTAAAAGATGTATCTAAGTGCTAAGGCTTACACTTAAGTACTACGAATTCTTCTTCTCTCGTGTCGCTACACTTTTCCCAGCCACTGTAGAACACAGGCTCTGGCACACGGGGTGTAATCGTGGAGATCATGTGATGTACAGGGTACTACTAATGGTAGCCTTCCACTTTCTCTATATAGAGAAATAGATGCAAGGGGATTGTAGGGGAAAGGTTAAGGAGTTCTCCTCTTTACACAAGCGTCTCCCAGGTGATGATGGGGCCATCAGTCACAGAATGGTTGCATTTAATAATTCACCCAGTCTCTTGCCCGCTTGGAGTCTCCATTAATTTATCATCTCCAGATAACCTTATTTCACAGAAGCGAAATCATGATATACATGCATCCCACTGAGCCCCGGAAGACCCCCTACCCATTCCCACTTCCCTGGTCAATGCACCAAAAGTTAAGGAAAAAAAAATCTCGGTGGTGTGAGATCTGGACTAAGAGGAGAGTAATTCCATTCCTATGTGGGAAAGAAGCAAGTAGTCTTTATCTATCAGATCAGTGTATTTCAACCTTGGCGGTTTGAAGAGGTGTGGACGTCAACTCCCAGAATTCCTCAGCCAGCTCTGCTCTGAGCGTAATTTTGCCCAAAAAATTGGAAATCAAGTCCTAACGTGGTCACATGATTGTGGGATGTTGGGAACACGTGTAAAGCATCCAAAGTTAAGTCATGTGACCAGGGCTGGGATGCAAATATTTTTACTCCCGGTTCTGTGGCCGTGGCTAGGTGGGCGTGACCACATGACAGGGTGAGTGTGCCTTTTTCTTCTTTTCTTTTTTCAGCACCCCATGCTCCGGTTATTTTTTGTTTTTGCCTCCTGGGAGGCTTTTTTGCTCCCAGGAGGCTTCCCTGACGCCCAGGAAGTCACAAAACGGAGGAGCGTCCCTTTTTGTCTCCTGGGCCTCAGGGAAGCCTCCTGGGCAAAGCAGTAAGACAGTGAGGGGGATCCCCGCACAGCTGATAGTCGGAGCAGCTGATTGTCAGTAAGGAAAAAAAAACCCTTAAGAAGTGACTGGGCAGGGGAAAATGCAGTCAGCGATGTCGGGCATGCGCAATAAGGACTGATTGGGAGGAGAGGGGAAGGGTGGGTGGAAAGGGGAGGGCCAGCCAAGGGCACGATTTGCCTGCTCTCCGAACTGCGCAGAATCGTAACAACCGGTCCTATCGCACCAGTCCGGTGAACCAGTAGAATCCTACCCCTGCACGTGACCAGAGAAACTTCAAATCTGGGTCCTAAGGATCCCAGAGTAATTTTTTAGTCACTAAACAACCCGTCATAAGTCAAGGACTATCTGTTTCTCCACAGGCAATGTCCCTGCAAGCAGAATTCAGCAACAGCTTTCACCCTGAATCTTTTTCAACAGCTCTGAATAAAGAAAAATAAGCCTTAGACCTGATCCTCTTCTGGCCTTTTTAAGCCTTAATCGGGATGTTTATGTAGTCTCTAGCTGATGCCTCTTTGCACGAATCTGTTCCCATTCTCTGAAGCCTTTCCTAATAAATCTGATCTATATATGTATATTTTTGCCTACTGACAAATGTCTTTATATTTGTATGCAGATTATTTTTTTATTTCCAGATGTTCTGTTTTGGTTTGTACTGTCTATGGCAAGCACTTTTTGTGAGTATTGAAAATAGAGATTTATGTAAGTGGCGTTTTGGAAATTTGAACTCAATAAAGTGAATCTCAATTCAAGGCAAAGCATTTGTTCTTTCATATTTATTGTTCTGTCAGGGAAGTTTGCATGAGAGAAGACATGGATCACTTTGTCACCACCCATTGTTCCATACGCAGCCCTAAGAACCAGTTCAAAGATAACAGATAGCAGATAACAGATAATCAGAGGGAGAAGGGAACTTGTAGGTCATCTAGTCCAACCCCCTGCCCAAGCGGAAGACCCAACACCATTTCTGATAAATGGCAGTCCAATCTCTTCTTGAAGGTAATTCTTGAAGACATTCAGATACATTGTTTTAATGACTCCTTCGTTACAACATATTTCAAGAGGTTTACCTCAGAATAAATAAAAAATTAGTTTTAAAAAGAAGGTAATAATTGCTCAATTGTTAGGGGACCTGGTGGAAGGGAAAGGAGAAAGCTCTAATACAGGTAATCCTCAACCTAAAACAGTTCATTTAGTGACCAATGTTGCAGCGGCACTGAAAAATGTAACTTATGACCATTTTTCACACATATGACTGTGTGTCACCCCCCGTGATTCAGATGCTTGGCAACTGATTCACACTTAATGACCGTTGTAGTATCCTGGGATAGTGTGATCCCCTTTTGTGACCTTCTTGACAAGCAAAATCGATGGGGAGGCTAGATTCACATAACAATGGCGTGACTCCCTTAACAACCGCAGCGGTTCACTTAAACAGCGTGGCAAGCAAGGTCCATAAAATGGGGCAAAACTCGCTTTACCAATGTCTCACTTAACCAGTGGTGGGATTAATTTTTTTTTGCTACTGGTTCTGTCGGTGTGGCTTGGTGGGCATGGCAGGGTAAGGATATTGTAAAATCTCCATTCCCTTCCCACTCCTGAGGGAAGGTTACTGCAAAATCCCCATTCCCTCCCCACCCCGCTAGCCTGCTTTCCAGCTCCGTTTTCCTGTGCAGGGCAACCAAAGAAGACCCTGTCAATCAGCTGGGATTTGGGAGGCGGGGCCAGTCAGAGGTGGGATTTGCCGGTTCTCCGAACTGCTCAAAATGTCCGCTCCCGGTTCTCCAGAACTGGTCAGAACCTGCTGAAGACCACCTCTGCACTTAACCACAGAAATTTGGGGCTCGATTGACGTTGTAAGCCGAGGACTACCTGTAATGCGATATTGTACTCCGAAGTGGTTTGGGATTTTTCTTCCTCAGGTGCTTTTTATTCAAGCCAGCAAGGGAGTTGGCAGCGGCTAATGAAGGAGAAGTCAACTAGAAAGTTTACTGAGGATTGATTTGAAAATGACTCGCTCGGTGCGCTGGGCCTGACAGTGAGATGGGCCAGTGGTGCAGCGCAGAGAGTCAATAGGCAAATAATTACCTCTCTTCAGATTCTCAAGTCACCTTGCACAGCCAGGAACCCCAGTTTAAAAAGTATGTTTGACAGGTGGCTGTCGGACTATCAACAAAAATAATTAATTCCATGCACCAGGAGTTTTCTCCATGATTTGCCACAGAAGGAATCTGGAGTCTTCTATTACTTGCACAGCATGAATGAGCCCTGTGGTAACTATGTAGTTCTTCCTATGATTTCATCACCTGTCCAGGAAGGAGAGAACCTTCAATTGCCCTTCACTGTACCGGAATTAGACTTTCTCACCATATTTAGACAGCATCCAAAGGCCACTGGCAAACGTCCGACTTGTGGGACCCTCACCAAGGAGCCTCTGTGGCGCAGTGGTTAGAGTGCAGTACTGCAGTCCTACTTCTGCAGTCAGCTGCCTACAATTTGGCAGTTCAAATCCCACCAGGCTCAAGGTTGAACTCAGCCCTCCATCCTTCCGAGGTGGGTAAAATGAGGACCCAGATTGTTGGGGGCCATAGGCTGGCTCTGGAAACCGCATAGAGAGGGCGGTAAAGCACTATAAAGCGGTATATAAGTCTAAGTGCTATTGCTATTATGAGGGCAATAGAAGAAGGGAACAATAGAAGAAGGGGACGACAGAGAATGAGGTGGCTGGATGGAGTCACTGAAGCAGTTGGCATGAGCTTAAATGGACTGCGCAGGATGGTAGAGCGCTGGAAGGCCTGGAGGGACGTTGTCCATGGGTTGGCCATGATTTTGCAACTAAATAACAACAACACCCATTATGCCTAAGGCATCTCACGTAACTACAGAAAAACCAGGAGAGTTGATAGGGCCAGGCCGGGAACCAATTGTAGGGACGACAAATATGTCAGGAAGATTTTTGCTAAGTCAAGGCAAGTCGAATGGCACTTCAGAGCAACTGTGGAGAAAGATCTAAGACCTGTTGTATGCTAAGAGCGTTCCACTGCGGAATTGTGGTTCCCCCACCCCCTTTTTACTGCCTTGGCATGGAGATCCATTGTTGTTACAAAACCAGCGTTGCCAATCGTAGGTTGGAGTTAGGATTCCAACTCTTTCAAATGCTCTTTCCTACAAAGGGTACTTCTGCCTCCCAACAATTTGAAAACAAGAACGCTATTGAAAAATCAAAGATTTGGACCATTCAGCACTGGCTAACGTGGGTCTCCAACCTTGGCAACTTTAATCCTGGCGGAGTTTAACTCCCAGAATTTGCTGGCTGGGGAATTCTGGGAGTTGAAGTCCACTAGGATTAAAGTTGCCAAGGTTGGAGACCCCTGCTCCAGGTGCTTACGGTGTGCGGGTGAGATTGAGGTTCTGCCGATCAACTTATCCTAGTAGTTGGGAATGTCAGTAACGGGTTGCTTTTTAGCTAGGCTCCTCTGGCAATCAGAAGCAAGGATCATGTATAATTCTTTTTTTCTTAGTTTCATGACTGTTCTTATTTTATATAAAAATAAAAATTTATTTGAACTATCTCCCAGAGCAAACTCCTCTACCACCCCAATTTCAATCTGCCTGGCCAAAACTTCTAGGACAGGGGTGTCAAATTCATGTTGTCACGGCGGTGTCACATGATGTATCAGGACTTTCCTCCACTTTGCTAAGCTGGGCATGGGCATGGCCAGTGGGTAATGCATCCGGCCCGCAGGCCAGGAGTTTGACAGCCCTGTTCTAGGAGAATCTAAAGATTTATCAATTTGAGGAAATTGAGGTGGATATAGGCTCACCAATGCAATTCCTCTGTTGGAGCACCAGTACTTTGAAATACGTTTCTCTGTGAAACTTAAGCAGCCCTCATCTCATTAGTTTTTAGGAAGTTATTAGAAAGACAACTGTTTAAGAGGAATTTTGTGTTTTTAATTTTGTGAATGCAAGTTTCTAGTTATTAATTCCTTGTCCATTTTATTTCTTCTGCTTGGAACACAGGTTTTAGACACGATCTTGCGGTTTTAGTTTTTAACCACTTACTTTTAAGCCTACCCTATATATTTTATTGCAAATTATTGATTGTGACCCATTAAGGGTGAACACATTGCTGTGGGCTGTGACCAAATAAATAACCAAAGAAACGGAACTTTAGAAGGGCATGAGAAAGGAATTGTTTCAAGAAGAAAAGAACACAAAAATATCAGATGGAAACAGAAAAACAGAAAAAAATATGATTAAACTGTAAGCATACCTACCAGTGCAGGATTGATCTAGAACAGTGTTTCTCAACTTTAGCACCTTTAAGATGTGTGAGCTTCAGCTCCCAGAATTCCCCAGCCAACCCGCTGGGTTGAAATCTATCCATCTTAAAATTGCCAAGTGTAAAAAAAAAAAACCAATCAGGAAGCATTTGGATTATAGAAGCAATATTTCAAAAAGTGGACAGGAAATGTGGGCTTCGTAGTCCTTTTTTTAGTCATAATAAATATCTCTTGCTTTCATTTCCCTTAGCTACTGAAAAGTAACACTGTGGTCACTCAGACCCACTAGGGTATAAATATAAATCTGAAGAACAGAACTACAGCTAGATATTTTCAGGTTATATCAAAGGAGAGATTGCAAAATTTGTAAACCAAGATGAACAACATATCTGGTCTCTGAATGAAAAGCCTTTGATGGGTATGTGCTCTTTTTCTGGGTTGGAAAAAAATAATAATACTGAGGGAAGTTACTTCAACATAGGCATCCTAGGGAAAAATGTGCTCCCATGATGTGAATTCTGGGCTCCTGAATCCCTTGGTCCAGAGCTGCAGATGGCAAAGTCCTGAAGCTGTTGTAAGAGGTTTTCAACCTCCTAGCTGAAGTAAGAATCTGAAACATGTTGGAACACAGGAGGACCACAGGTAGTCCTTCACTTACAGCCATAAATTTGCAGCAAGTTGTGAGCCTTGTCTTGATTGCCTTGCACCGCTGATTCATCTCCTGATCCATTCCCTTCCACCGGTTATTTTTCATGAACTTCAAGAGCCTCGTGTTCACCTTTCCCATTCTAATAATCGCCAACCATCTCAAGATGTTTCTCCAACAAACCTGGCCCTCTGCAAATAGAGGGACAAAGAGGAACAGGAACACTGTTGGCCTCTTTCCTAATAAAAAAATTGATGTGGTCCATTGTTTGGAGTCTCCCAAAAAAGTGATATCCTAAGCACAGCCAACTGAAGCAGAAGTGTCAAAGAGTTTATGGTCACCCACCCTTCAGCTTCTTGTCAAATGAAGGTGAACTCCTTGTGGCTGGGGAGTTTATAACCCCAGCTCTCCTTCAGCTGCTTGCAAAGGGATGCCTTTTCTTCTTCCAGTTGCGCAATGCGATGGCATTTTTGGGACACCTCCTGTTAACCAAGTAGATATCAATGATTATGACATGAATAGCATAATTGCTTCATTCATCTGACATATTTAGAGCCTCCCTGCTCTTGGAAGGAGCTTGTGGCTAGTTACTCCCCAATTCAGGTGGTCCCCTTGACAAACATTAGTCATTCCAGAATTGATGAACTCCAACTTCCATCAATCTTGCGCAGCTAGAGTGAGGAGGATGGGAACGTCAATTCAGTAGCATCTGGAGGGCCACAAACCTTCCACCCTCTACTATGTTTACATACAATGATGCAGTGGTGGGATTCATCCAGTTCGCACCACTTGGGGAGAACCAGTTGCTAACTTACTGAGCAGTTTGGTGAACTGGTTTGGAAGAATTCATTAGGGCAGATAACCAGTTGTTAAATTATTTGAATCCCACCATTGCCAGGATGTATGTGAGGGAAGAGACAATGGAGTACAACCTTTGTTGCATGTTTCTCTTTTCAACCAGATCAGAAGGCCCCCACTGAATGAGGCTTATGCAATTATTGGTGCTTTTATATAAAGATTATATTTTTAAAAAATGCATCTTGCCAGAGGACCTCACAAAACAATCTCACATCATATATGCAAGCTGAATTTTTAAATGCTGCAAACAATCAGAATCTGTTTGTTTATTATGGACCACAGGTAGTCCTTCACTTACAGCCATAAATTTGCAGCAAATTATTTGTTATCCATGAACTACTCATGTTCAAACGCACACACTACTATCATGGATTCCAATACAAAATTCAGAATAGCCAGTCAAGTGGTTCAAACTTAACCAGAGATGACCAATTAATATTTTAAACGCAAATCATATTACAGGGGAAGAATAGATTGAACTATAAATGAAGTATAAATGATTTTCAAAGAACATTTATGACAAGGGGAGATACTAAATTCTACCTGCTATTGACAGATTACTAAGTATCACAGTCCATCAAAGATTTCTCAATAGGTTGAAATTTGATTTCTCCTGACTGTTCCAGATGGTGGAAAAGTACTATTTTTTCTTAGGGGGAAATAAGCAACACCAAAAATTCAAATAAAAATTCAAATAATAAAATTATACATACATACATACATACATACATACATATCATTTTATTATTTGAAATACACACACACACACACACATATATTCTGGATCAGGTGATTTCCTTTAATACTGAACAAAGTGTGTGTCCTAAAACCCACAAGGACACTTTCTTTGTGGGACAGTGCTGGATCCCTGGATTCCACTTCTAGTACATCAATCTGGCACCTTATAAATGTCCCAAAGGTGCTTTTTCCAAAAGGCTACTGGACTTCCTTGGTTTTTTTCCTTGAAAACAGGTCACTTCTCATCCAAGAAGCTTCTTCAGTGAACTGAAGTCAAGAAACTTGTTGAAAGAGAAGCAAAGCATTTTCAAAGAAAATAAACAAAGTCCAGTTACCTCTTGAAAAAAGCATTTTTGGGACAACCATGACCTGGTTGAGAATCTCCATAGACACATTACAAACACAATTAAAATCAAATGTCCCCTTTCCCATCCAAAGGAGATCCGCCAGCCTTGATAGTTACCTTGGTCAACAGGTGGTTCTGTTTCTTTAGCACAACGATGGCTTGCTGGTGAAATGGATTTTCTGGTGAGGAAAAGGGAACCCCCCAATTTTTGAGTGGCACTTCAGACTGCAAAGAAGAGGGGGTGGGAATATATCACAGTTGATGTGTGACTCACCACCACACTTGTACCTAACACGAACAAGTGCTCTTTTGCTGTCCAAATTCTGACCACAAATATCTATTCAGGGGAAACCACAGCCCTATGCATACGTTTGCAAAAAGCTCTAAGAACAGAGTACAATTAAAATGTCATTGGAAGCCATCCAGAGTTGGCTGGAAAGATGGGCAGCTGGAGACAGTGCAAAGGTCATAAATACGAGGACCAGTCATAAACTTACTTATTCAGCACCATCGTAACTTCAAATGATCACGAAAGAAGGTGCTTGGTCAGTGAGGTCTATCTGTACATGTCACCAGGCCAGACGTGGTATTTAGCAGGTTCTGACCAGTTCTGGAGAACCAGTAGCAGAAATTTCGAATAGTTCGGAGAACCGGCAAATCCCACCTCTGATTGGTCCTATCCCCATCTACTCTCCGTCTCCCGAGTCCCAGCTGATCGGCTGGGTCTTCTTTTGTTGCCCTGCACAGGAGAACAGAGCTGGAAAGCAGGTTGGTGGGGTGGGGAGGGAATGGAGATTTTGCAGCAGTGGTGGCTAACCTTTTTGGGCTCCTGTGCCAAAAATTGTGCACGCACTTGCATGCTTGCGCTTGCGTGCCAGCACCCAGAAGGCAATGCACGCCTCCCCATGCCCCCTATGCATGCGGGTGCAATCCCCACCCACCCAGTCCTACCATCCCTTTACCTGCACTGCAGCTCACAGCTAATTTTTGGGCGGCTTGATGCCTCTTTTGGCCTCCCAGAGGCTTAAGGAAGGCTTCTGTAGGCTTTGCAGGCCGAAAACTAGCCCTGTTTTGTCACTTCCAGTATTTTTGGAAGAAACAGGAAGTGACGAAACGGGGCTAGTTTTTGGCCTGCAAATCCGCAGAAGACTTCCTCAAGCCTTTGGGAGGCTGAATAAGGCCTCAAACGGGCCGAAAATCAGCTGTGAGACGCACATATGCACAGTGAGATTAGTTTGCCTGCAGCTCACGTGCCAGCACATGTGGCTCTGTGTGCCACCTGTGGCACGTGTGCCATAGGTTCGCCATCACAGTTTTACAGTCTCCTTCCCTTGCCACACCCACCAAGCCACGTCCACCAAGCCACATCATGCCCACCAAGCTACGCCCACAGAACCAGTAGTAAAAAAAATTGAATCCTACTACTGCATCTGGTCTATATTGTAGGTCTGCCTTGATGATCAATCACCCAAATTGTGAACTGTATGATGAATGGTTGCATAAACTAGAGAAGTCTAGTCTCACCAAGAGAAGGACTTGGAGTGACATGATATTAGTCTTCCAATATTTGAGAGGCTGTCACAGAAAAGAAGGTGTCAATCTATTCTCCAAAGCCCCTGAGGGCAGGACAAAAAAGTATTGGATGGAAACTAATCAAGGAGAGAAGCAACCTAGAACTGAGGAGAAATTTATTTGAGAGCAATTAACCAGTGGAACCACTTGCCACCCGAAGTTGTGAATGTTCCAGCACTGGAAGTTTTTAAGAAGAGACCAAACCATTTGACCTGAATAGTAGAAGGCTTCCTGTCTTGAGCAGGAGGTTGGACCAGAAGACCTCCAAGGTCCTGCCAAATCTGTTACAGGTCATCCTTGATTTACAACTGCAATTGACTCCAAATTTATGTTGCTAAGCGAAACATTTGTCCAGTGAGTTTTGCCTCAATTTACGATCTTTCTTGCCACAATTGTTAAGTGAAGCACTGCAGTTCTTAAGTGCATAATAGCTATAGCACTTAGATTTACATAGAGCATCATAGTGCTTTATAGCCAGGGGTGGGATTCAAATTTTTTAACAACCGGTTCTGTGAGTGTGGCTAAGTGGGCATGGTTAGGTGGGCATGGCCATGTGACTGGGTGGACGTGGTTTCTTCTTTCTTTTTTGCAGCATCCCCCTCCCCATTTTTGGGGCCTTCTGGGCCTCAGGGAAGCCTCGGGGGAGGGGCGTTTTTGCTCCCAGGAGGCTTCCCCGGGACTCAGGAAGAAAAAAAAGGGCGCATTGGGAGGGGGCATGCAGCAACCTCCCCCCCCTTTTTTTTTTTTGCCTCCTGGGCCTCAGGGAAGCCTCCTGGGGGAAGCAGTAAGACAACGAGAGGGATCCTGGCACAGCTGAACATCGGAACAGCTGATCGTTGGGGGGGAAGAAATACCTTAAGGAGTGACTGAGTGGGAGAGAACACAGCATGTGATGCCAGGCATGTGTGCACATGATCATGCACGATAAGGACTGACGGTGAAGGGAGGGGCCAGCCAGGGGCATGATTTGCCCATTCTCCGAACTGTGCAGAATCATAATAACCGGTTTTATAGAACCGGTCTGAACCGATAGAATCCCACCCCTATATACAGCCCTCTCTAAGCAGTTTACACAGTCAGCCGATCACCCTCAACAATCTGGGTCCTCATTTTATCCACTTCAGAAGGACGGAAGGCTGAGTCAACCTTGAGCCTGGAGAGGTTCGAACTGCCGAACTGCAGGCAGCCAGCAGTCAGCAGAAGTAGCCTGCAGTACTGCACTCTAACCACTGCGCCACCGCGGCTCAGTGACAGCGTTGTTAAGTGAATCTAGCTCCCCCATTGAATTTGCTTGTGAGACGGTTGCAAAACGGGGCTGCAACCGTCATAAAAATGAACCAGTTGCCAAGCATCTGAATGTTGATCACAGTGACAGTGGAAAAGCTGCAATGGTTGTTGTAAGTGTGCAAAACGGTCGTGAGTCACATTTTTCAATGCCATTATAACTTTGGACCGTCACTAAACAAACTCTTGTAAGTAGAGGACTATCTGAGTTCTGTATTCTCTAATAGCAATAGCAATAGCCCTTAGACTTATATACTGCTTCACAGTGCTTTCCAGCCCTCTCTAAGCAGTTTATGGAGCCAGACTATTGCCCCCAACCATCTGGGTCCTCATTTTACCCACCTTGGAATTTGGGAAGGCTGAATCAACCTTGAGCCTGGTGAGATTTGAACTGCCAAATTATAGTAGGAGTGCTTGCAGTACTGCACTCTAACCATTGCACCACCCAGACTCATGCCACCTTTCAGGCCTACTGACCTTTCCAGAAAAAGTGAGTAAGCTTTTCAAGCACAGGTTGACTTCCTGGATCCTGGCCAACAGCAGGCAGCTCTGCTCAGAGTAAGAATCTCGGCAATCATTCTGCAGTTGTGCAAAACAGAGCAATTCATCTCAAAACTGGAAATCCGATGTGCATCTCAAACATTCCAGTTCAAGAAATAAGGAAAAAGAGAATTTTTGCACTAAAGACATCAACTGCTACAGGTAGTCCTCAACTTATGACCGCAATTGAGCCCTAAATCTATGTTGTTGAGTGAGACATTTGTTAGGTGAGTTTTGCCTTATTTTACGACCTCTCTTGCCATAGTTGTTAAGTGAATCATTGCAATTGATAAATTCGTTGGTGCCACTTTATCAAACCCTAGTACAGTGGTGGCTAACCTTTTTGGGCTCCTATGCCAAAAATAGAGTGCATGCTTGCACGCTCGCACTCACATGCAAGCACCCAGAAGGCAATGCGCTCTACCCATGTCCCCTATGCATGCATGCGCAATCCTCCACCCCCCCTATTCCCTGCCATCCCCTTACCTGCACTGCACCTCACAGCTGATTTTTAGCTGGTTTGAGGCCTTTTTCAGCCTTGAGGAAGGCTTCTGCAGGCTTCTGAAAGCTTTGTAGGCCGAAATCTAGCCCTGTTTCATCACTTCCTGTTTTTCCAAAAAAAACGGAAGTGATGAAACGGGGCTAGATTTCGGCCAACAAAGTTTGTAGAAGCCTGCAGAAGGCTTCCTCAAGCCTTTAGGAGGCCAAAAAAAGGCCTCAACCCGCCAAAAATCAATTGGGAGGTGCGCACATGCGCGCAGTGAGATAAGTTTGCCTGCAGCTTGTGTGCCGGCACAAATGGCTTTGCGTGCCACCTGTAGCACGCGTGCCATAGGTTCGCCATCACAGCCCTAGTCAGTCCATATCCGGAATACTGCAATCAATCACACAACAAAAAAGATGTTGAGACTTTGGAAAAAGTTCAGTAAAGAGCAACTAAGATGACCAAAGGCCTGGAGATTACACCACATGAAGAATGGCTGCAGATTTTTGGTTTGGCTAGCGAGTCTAAAGAAAGGAAGAATTGGGGTGACATGATAGTAGTATTCCAGCATTTGAGGGGCTGTCACAAAGAAGAGGGGGTCAAATTATTCTCCAAAGCACCAGAGGGCAGGACAAGAAATAATGGTTGGAAACTAATTAAAAAGATTATCTACTGTAATCTAATAAAATAAATGAACTCCCTTCCAGAAATGGAGTTGCCCAGAGTGGCTTGGCTACAAAAAGGAAGGAAGGAAGGAAGGAAGGAAGGAAGGAAGGAAGGAAGGAAGGAAGGAAGGAAGGAAGGAAGGAAGGAAGGAAGGAAGGAAGGAAGGAAGGAAGGAAATAAATTAGTTTAATACTGTTGCTGCACTTTGAGTTAAAATAACTCAAAGTGTCAGCCATAACTAATACACTCTTTCCTGCTCCTATTTTCCCCACAATAGCAACCCTCTGTTGGGTTGGCCTGAGGGAGAGGGACTGGCCCAAAGTCACCCAGCTGGCTTTCACAGCTAAGGCGGTATTTGAACTCACCACCTCCAGGGTTTCTATCTAGCCTGTCGCCTTAACTACAGGTAGTCCTCAAGTTACAACAGTTCATTTTCTGACCATAGTTTAGAATAGGATAGGATAGGATAGGATAGGATAGGATAGGATAGGATAGGATAGGA
>BLBF01000066.1:3697461-3722475 GCA_015471245.1 Laticauda colubrina
TCATTCCTATTCTGTTCTGTTCTGTTCTGTTCTATTCTATTCTATTCCATTCCACTCGACTCCACTCCTATTTCATTCCTATTCTGTTCTATTCTATTCTATTCTATTCTATTCTATTCTATTCTATTCCACTTGACTCTACTCCTATTTCATTCCTATTCTGTTCTGTTCTGTTCTGTCCTACTCCATTCCACTCGACTCCACTCCTGTTTCATTCCTATTCTGTTCTGTTCTGTTCTGTTCTATTCTATTCTATTCTATTCTATTCCATTCCACTCGACTCCACTCCTATTTCATTCCTATTCTGTTCTATTCCAGACCCATTCCTATTTCTCCTCCTCCTCCTCCTCCTCCTCACACACACGCCTCCCCCCCCCCGCCCCACTTACGTGTCCGACTCGCCTCCTTCCCCAGGGCAGCTCCGCGTCCCCCGTCCCCCTCCGCCTCCTCTGCTCCTCCGTCTTCGGTTTGGAGGAGGGCAATCCTCAGCCCGGCCACCAGGCGGGGGAAACTTAAAAAGCCCCCGCACGGCTCCGCTACTCGCTGGAGAGCTGGCAGGACCCCGGCTGGGATCTCTTGGTCCTCTTGCGGGGCCACCAGCCCGCGTCCGCCCCGACCCCAGCGGCTCTCGATTTCCGAGATGTGGACGGTCCCCCGACGTTGATCGTCCAGAATTGCGAAGAGGACCCGGAGACTCCGGAGGAAGAGGCGAGGCAGGCGGGGGCCCCTGGGAGGAGGAGGAGGAGGAGGAGGGTCTTCTGCGATGGGGGGAAGAGAAGGGGTCGCCCGCCCCCCAGAATTCATCGGAATGGCGGTCGGGGGAGGGGGGGGGCTTGGATTTGGGGGGGGGGAGGGGGGAAGAAAAAGTTGGAGGTTTTGGGGAGGGGGGGGCCAAACGGTTTGGGGGGTTTCCCCCCCCCCCCTTTTTTTTTTTTTTTTTTCTGGGACGGGAGGAAGGAGGCGAATAATTCTCCCCGGGCAAAGAGGCGGAACCGGCGTGAGGAAGGACGCCGCCGACCCGGATGGTCAGGGCAGAAGAACCAAAGCTCTCCCGCTTCTCCCTCTCTCTCTTTCCCTCCCCCCCCCCCCCCCGCTGGTTTGACCCGGTCGAAAGAGCCTGGATGGGATTGGGTCACGTGACCCTCTCGGATAATCCCCCTGGACGCCCGGCGATGAGTCGCTCTGCTAACGAGGTGGAGTCCTTTCTCTCTCTCTCTCTCTCTCTCTCTGGGGAGGGGGAGGGAAGGGAAGGGAAGGGGTGGGGGGAGAGAGTAGTTCGCCTTCTGTGCTTGGAAGTTGTTCCCCGAAGGGTAAGATCAGTCGCCTCTTTTCTTCCCTTCCTCTTCTTCCCCTCCGCCGACCCCCTTCTCTTACCACAGAATCATCCGAGGTGGACGGGGACCTTGGAGGTCTTCTAGTCCAACCCCCCCCCCCCCTTGCTCGACCTCTTCTTCAAAGAGGAAGTATTGGACTCTGTCGTCTGCACTTCTGTATAACCCGTCTGGTTGGGTTTATGCAACCCACAACAGGACAGACCCAGACTTCAGAGAGTAATTAGGACTGAACGGACACCTAACATCAGAAAAGATCATCCAAAACATGTTCTTTTGTGCGCCAACTCAGGAAGCTCAAAGTGCCCAAGGAGCAGCTGATCCGGTTCGACAGAGGAACTATTGAGTCTGTCATCTGCACCTCTGTCACTGTCTGGTTTGGTTCTGCAACCCAACAGGGCAGACACAACAGACTTCAGAGGATCATTAGGAGAGCAGAAAAAAACAATGGCTACCCACCTGCCTTCCATCGAGGACCTGTATGCTGCACGAGTCAAAAAGAGGGCTGTGAAAATATCTACAGACCCCTCACATCCCGGACATAAACTGTGTCAACTTCTACCCTCAAAACGACACTATAGAGCACAGCACACCTGAACAACTAGACACAAGGAGAATTTTTTTCCCCCAAAGCCATCACTCTGCTAAACAAATAATTCCCTCAACACTGCTCAACTATTTACTAAGTCTGCATTGCTATTATTATTAATCTTCTTATCATTCCTTATCACCCCTCCCCTCCCACTTGTGACTGTATGACTAACTTTGCTTGCTTGTATCTTTGCGACTTATATGGACTGTTTCCTCGTATGATTTGATTCAGAGGTGGCGTTCAGCAGGTTCTGACCAGTTCTGGAGAACCGGTAGTGGAAATTTTGGGTAGTTCGGAGAACTGGCAAATCCCACCTCTATTCTCTTCCTCCCATCGAGTCCCAGCTGATCGTCTGGGTCTTCTTTTGTTGCCCTGCACAGGAGAACAGAGCTGGAAAGCAGGTTAAGTGGGATGGGGAGGGAATGGGGATTTTACAGTAATCTTTCCCCAGGAGTTGGGTGGGAATGGAGAGCTTACAGTATCCTTCCCCTGCCACGCTCACCAAGCCATTCCACCCCATCAAGCCACACCCACAGAACCAGTCGTAAAAAAAGTGAATCCTGCCACTGATTTGATTACTATTTTGTCCCCTATGACTATCATTAAATGTTGTATTATGTGTTGATTCTTGACAAATGTATCTTTTCTTTTTATGTACACTGAGAGCATTTGCACCAAGACAAATTCCTTGTGTGTCTAATCAGACTTAGCAAATAAAGAATTCATTCGTTCACCCATTAAAAGCCTCCAGTGATGAAGCACCCACAACTTCTGAAGGCAAGCTGCTCCACTGGTTAAGTGTTCTTACTGTTAGGAAATTTCTCCTTAATTCTAGCTTGATCCTTTCCTTGGTGAGCTCCCTCCCATTGCTTCTTGTCTTCTGGTGCTTTGGAAAATAAATTTGCCCCCTCTTCTTTGTGGCAGCCCTTTAGATATTGGTACACTGCTGTCATGTCACTCCTAGTCTTTCTTTTCATTAAACTAATTCAATCTAATCAGAATAGAGCTGGAAGGGACCTTGAAGGTCTTCTAGTCTAGTCTAGGCCTCTCCTCAAGCAGGAGACCCTATATCCCATTTGAGACAAATGGCTGTCCAGTCTCTTCTTAAAAATCTCCAGTGATGGAGACACAACTTCTGAAGGCAAAGCTGTTCCATTGATTGATTGTTCTCACTATGAGGAAATTTATCCTTAGTTCCAGGTTCCTTCTCTCCTTGATGAGTTTCCCTCCATTGTTTCTTATTTTGCCTTCTGATGATTTGGAAAATAGGTTGACCCCCCCTTCTTTGTGGCAACCCTCAAATATTAAAACATTGCAGTCCCATCCCAAACCTACATCAGGAAATTCCTTATGAGGCCCAGCCCAGTTCACAAAATCATCTGCAGTTTTCCGTTTCTAGAATACTTCCTCAGCCTGCTGTAGATAGTTTAAATATGTGGTCACCAACTAGTGGGCTGGGGACCACTGGTGGTCCATGAGAAAATTTTGGGGGTCCACAGAAAAATGGCACCTCCCAAAGTAATTAATCCAGGCTGTGCAGGAGCACAAGGCTGCACTGCCCACATGGCCCAGGGGAACACAAGGTTTACATTGCTTGCATTGCAGACAACATGAGGTAGTGAGGGGAGGGGGGAAAGGATGGGGGGGGGAGCTTGCCCCAATCTCCTCATGTGACTTGCCTGGCCATTGAGCTGCTTCTTTCCGCTTCTTTCTTCTTCTGCTTTTGGCTGCATGAAAGGAAAGCAGCAAAAGTCTTTCTTTCTCTCCCCCAAACTCCACCATAAATGAGTCTTTGGGACTCTGCAAGGCATCCTGCTCCAAGAAGCTGCACCAGTGTGACAAGACTCTCAAAGACTAATTTCTGGTGGAGTTTGGAGGAGAGAAAGAAAGACTTCTGCTGCTTTCCTTGCATGAAGCCAAAAGTCTCTCTCTCTCTCTCTCTCTCTCTCCCACTGAGAACGGAGCTGGAGATGGTATGAATCGTATGATTCTAAATAAAGAATGATTGATCAGTAAGAAAATGGGGTGGGGAATTTTCCTGCAGACTTTTTTGGGGATTTTCCCAGAGTCTCTGGTCTGCGGGATTTAAAATTATAAGTTTGGTGGTCCCTGAGGTCCAAAAAATTGGCAACCCCTGATTTAAATGTTTTAAAAGCAAAAGGCAGGGGAGAAGATGACCAGAAGTGTTGAAATAAAAGAGCAGAGGTATCAAACTCACATCATCATGTTGTTGTCATGTGACATATTACAACTTTTTTCCCCTTCGCTAAAATAGGGGTGGGTGTGGAAGCACTTGATGCATCTGGCCCGCAGGCTGAGAATTTGACACCTCTGTAATAGAGTCTGGCCAGTTGGTCACTGGCATCTTTGTCACATTTTGGGGGTTCTTCCCAAAGTGATGCTTTCATTTGAATCACAATGACCAAGTTCACACAACATACCAAACCTCAACTGAGCAAGCCATAATTCATAAGATGAAATGAAGATTTAGAGAGTCCAGTTTGTCTTCCCTGGATGCTACTATGGCTTCAAAGTTTTTTAGGATGAAAAGGAGGAAGAGGCCTTGAGTCATTGGAGTCAGGTTGCATATTAATTTAAAACACGATAGTAATGATGGTGAAGAAGATGGACGATGATGCAATCATTCATCACCCAGTTCTGAAATGCAATATTCTGCTTTCATGTAAATCTCTCCTTCCTGAAGTAAAACCAACAACTCTCTTGGGAGGTGGAAAGTGCATGCAGAAAGAAAGCAAATAGTTTTATACTGTGTTAATATCAGAAAAATGATTTTTTGCAAAATATGTAGTTTAAAAAGAATAAAGGAACAGTAAGTACGATTTGCTATCTTTGAAAGTAAATAAAATTTGCTAAGTTCTCTCAGAAGATGGCAGTGTCTAGCCAAATTTGATAGGTTCCATCAGCACCTTTCAGCCAAGTTCAATTCTGAGAACCATTTTGATCTAGTCGCTAATATTCCAGGCTAGAATCCAGGAGGTGGTGAGTTCTAGTCCCACCTTAGGAATGAGAGCCAGCCACTCTTTCTCTCCTAGCCCAGCCCACATTATACTCCGTTGTACTCCATGAGTATAATGGATCATTACTCACAGTACGGTTTCTGCTATTTAATGAAAAACAAAACAGAAACATTCCAAAATTTCTTTAATTGGCTAAGGTTTGCAGAAAGAAAAATGAAACATAAGGTAATTACTGTAATAACAGATAACGGGACTGAATTTATTAACAATAGATTCCAAACAATGTTAAAATTGGCTGGTTTTGAGCATAAGCGTTCTGCACCTTACAGGCCACAACATAACTTGTTTATAGAATGAAGGAGGCAAACATTACAAGCCACGGCTCGCACTATGTTATCCGATTCAGATTTGCCTGAAACACTGTGGGGTGAAGCCATAATGTGTAGCAACCATGTGTTAAACAATGTGGTGAGCACAACAACTGGTGAATTGCCATTCACTTTTTGGCATGGCAGAAAGCCAAATTTAAGTTAACTACACACATTTGGAGCTCCAGCATGGGTGCATATTCCCTCACAAGTAAGACTGAAAGGGCAACATAGAACTCGGGAATTAATTTTCATTGGTTACAAGGCCAACCATAGATAGTTTAGATTCTGGGATCGAGGCACAGCTAATATTTACTGTAGCGCTAGTGCTAAATTTCTTGAACACGTTGGGTGGAATAAACTAGAACAGGAATCCAACAATGATGTTGTTATTGACACCCAAGTAGTCCCTAATGATGAGATAGTTAAACCATCAATAGCCATTAAAGAAGAAGAACAGTAACAGAAGGAGGTAGAAGAACAAGAGCAGGTGGAACAAGAGAGTCCACCAGTAAGCCCTGAGTTGCCTAGATGTTCAACCCTTGTAACACGACCACCAGATAGATATCAGGCTAGTACTGTATGCCAAGTAAATACAGTTCCTACTAATTATAATGAACTGAAACTGTATCCTGCTAAAGATCAGGCTACTTGGCAGGAAGCAATGGATAAGGAACTGAAATCTTTATAAAGTTTGGAAGTATATGAAAATGTCAGGTTACCACTAGGTAAGCATGCCATAGGGTGTAAATGGATTTATAAAATTAAGACAGGTTTAGATGGGACTGTTACCCATAAAGCCAGGTTAGTAGCACAAGGGTTCGATCAATCAGCCAATGACTACGATGAGGTGCTTGAACCTAGTCTGAAGGCTACCACATTATGAGCAGCATTAGTGGGTTAGCTAAGAATAAATATATATATTTATTAGCATTAGCATTAATATATATTATATTATATATTATATTATAATAATTATATATTATTATTAGCATTAATATATATTAGCATTATGGGCAGCTAAGAATAAATATATAATAAATCATTTAGATGTGGAGACAGCATATCTTCATGCACCGTTGCAACATACTATATATTTAAAGAAGCCTTTGGGTATAAAAACTGATAACAAAACTGATTGCTGGAGATTAAAAAAGAGTCTTTATGGTTTGAAGCAATCAGGCTATGAATGGAACCCAGTGCATAGTTAAGGAATTAACAAAGATAGGTTTTGTAGCTGGCATGGCTGATCCATATTTGTCCAAAAAGGAAAGTGATAGTGTAATTTCATTGTTGCTATTGTTTACTGATGACATAGCATTAACCACTCAGACTGAGCAACAAGCTACTGGGATTATTTCACTGTTAGAGAAGAAATTTAAAATAAAATATTTAGGAGAGATTAAGCAGTATCTTGGTTTAAAAATAGATAAAATTAGGGGAGGATACAAAATTTCATAGCCAGATAAAATTAACCAGTTATTAAAGAATTTTAAAATGGAACTTTGTAAACTGGCTAAAACACTAATGAGCCAGGAGTTTAGCCACAGTGATGTGCAAAGTCCTGTTTTTGATAAGAACATTTATCAGTCATTGATTGGTAGCTTAGCTTATTTTAGTAATTGGTCAAGGCCAGATACAGCATTTAGTGTTAACCAATTAGCCAGGTTTAAAGCTGAGCCTACTGAAAAGCACTGGCAAGCTGTCAAGCGTGTGTTAAGATATGTTAAACAAACAATGCATTATGCATTATATTTGGAGCCTAAGGATGAACTAAGTTTAACTGCATATGCCAATGCAAGTTTCATTACAGATGTACCTACACGTAAATCAACATCAGGTATTGTAGTTTTATTAGGAAAGGTGTGAATTGGATGGCGGTCTGTTCAACAAAAACATCAAAGCTTATCAACAATGGAGGCTGAATTCTCATGTTTGTCTCTATTATGTACAGACTTAGTATGTTATAAACAACTAATGATAGACATGGGAATTAATGTAAATGAAGCTATTATTGTATATGAAGACAACCAATCAGCAATTCAGATGGCTTCCAGTCTCACCATGAAGACAAGATCAAAACATACTGATCTAAGATATCTAAATGTGAGACAATGTGTTCAAAGTCAAATGTTTACACTGGAATACTGCATGTCAGAAAATAATATTGCAGATCATTTTATGAAAGTTCAAGGCACTGTAAAACATAAGGCTTGCTGTGAGGAATATGGACATAAACTGTAAGGTTTTATATATTGTCCTACCCAAAGGGGATAATGTTAGGAATGATAGTCACCTAACAGTTGGGTTGTAATTTAATACTGTATCTTTAAGAGAATGCTATAAGTATGATTGGCTGAGGTTCCTCCAGCAGCCATAAGATGGAGCCAGAAACCTGGTTTGTTCTCCTTGCATTTCCTGTTTTGCCGTATTGCCTGATTGGTGGCGTTCTGCTCGGATTGCTGTGAGTTTTGCAACTGTTAGCAAACTCTGTTTACTGAACTTTGTTTGTGATACTTGACTTCATTTTTTGATTATCCCTGGACTGATACTAACTGCTTTAACCATGTATGATTTGGACTATTGTTGGACTTTGTTTACACATTTACTGGAAGTAAAACCTACATTTTACTATTCAGTGCATCTGTGTGAGTTGTATGTTGTTCATCACCACTCTCACTACGTTTCCCTGAGTGCACTCGTTCATCTAATGGGGAATACCTCAACAGATGCCTTTACTTATTTAAGCTGTAACTTAGCAAGATGTTGAAAACCAGCTAGAGTCTTTATTTAACTCAAGCCAGGGAGCTAGCAGTTCCCGTTTATTTCTGTATTTATTGACTTATCAAATTTATATAGCCATCCATCTCACATGATTCTGGGCAGGGAGCAGTAAAGTCAACCATCAGAACAGTCTCGAATAACCATTTAAAACAAACATAAATCTAAATAAAATCAATGGAGAATACATCAGAATCTCACACCTATGGGTAATCCTCAGGTTATTTCACTCAAAGGAACTCACGTAGGGATTCTACATTTCTATAATAGCACGCAACTCACGACGGGCTCTACTCCTAGGGGATTTGGCCTCCATGCTAGAGAATTGCTCCCCGAGAACAACAGTGGTCTGCTTTTTGAAAGCAGCATCTGGTCTGAAGCATGCTCAAGCTGTGAAAAGGAGCCACTCAGAGGAAACACATGACTTCCTTCTTGAGAGAGCTATCGAGTGCATTTTGTGTTAAAACAGTATCTGATAACTGTTATGGCTTTTTATAGTTTGTAACCAGAAAGGCTGGCTCTCGCTCTCTCCCTCGCTCTCTCCCTCCCTCTCCTTCTCCCTCCCCCCTCTCCTTCCCTTCCTCTCTCTCTCCCTCCCTCTCTCTCTTTCTCTCTCTCTGTGATCTGCCTCAGATCTCAGATTTCCCCCCCTTCCAGAGCTCCTGTGTTCACAGGCCAAGCAAAAGGCAATGGGTAAGGAACATTTTTGGTTTGAATGAATGAATGAATTCTTTATTGGCCAAATATGATGAGAAACACAAGGAATTTGTCTTGGTGCATATGCTCTCAGTGTACATAAAAAAAAAGGATACATTTGTCATGAATCATAAGGTACAACACTTAATGATAATCCTAGGGTACAAATAGGTGATCAAATCATACTAGGAGACAATCAACATAAATTGTAAGGATACATTTATCAGAGCTCTTGGTAACAACCACATTATTTTGGGCACTGCCTGCTTAATGGGTTGGTTTTCTTGAGCTTTACACAACTGCTTTGGCTGACAAGGTAACTTTCTCTGCTGCCTAAGAACTGTGGAAATGACAGGCCAACACATCTGGAGGGAACTAGGTTGCAGATGTTTCCTGCCAGCTGTTTCAAGGCCAGTGGATGCAATTTCTGCCAGTGTACATTTTTTAAACAATCTGTTTTTTTTTTTAAAAAAAATACATATCAATGCATCCCTGAAAAGAAAGAGACGACTCACCCAACATGCTTTTTATGACAAACATTTATGGGTCTTGCCCACTGTATCAACTGTTTCTCAGTATGAAATTGGTCTCCCTCTTTTCGTACCCTATTTGTTCTTCCATAGAGATTCTCAGTCATCCAGGTCATGGTTATCCCAAGCATGCTTTTTTTCATGAGGCAACTGGACTTTCTGTTTTTTCTTTGAAGATGTTTCACTTCTTGTCCACGAATCTTCTTCAGCTCTGACTGGATGGTGGGGAATGGAAGGATTTATATTCCTTGCAGACACCTGGTCATTTGTATCCTTTTTGAGGGTTCTTGAAGCACTTGGAGGTTTATCGATATCCTCAGGGTCACCTCAGTAATGTTAATGGTTCCTGTAGCCTGCAATTTTTCTGGAAATCCATTCCTTCTCCCACACTATTCGAAGGGTGTTCATCCCAATGGATAGCTGAATCATTGGATAGCTAAAAGTCTATGGAAATTTTCACTCATCCAGGTCATTTTTGTCCCAGAGGTACTTTTTCAGGAGGCAAAGGACTTTCTGGTTTTTCTCTGAAGATGTTTCACTTCTTGTCCAAGAAGCTTCTTCAGCTCTGACAGGATGGTGGGGAATAGAAGAATTTATACTCCTTGCAGGCAACTGGTCATTTGCATCCTTTTAGAGCAGGGGTCCCCAACCACTGGGCCCCGGACCGGTACCGGTCCATGGATTATTTTGTCCTGGGCCGCAAAGAATGAATAATCGTGATTAAAATATATATAAAAATATGTTTTTGCTTCCGGGTGTCTTATTTTGAAAGACAACCACTTCCGCCCTCGCCTAACTTCCGCACCTAACTTCACGTACCGCATTGCTAAAGCTAAGAAGCCCTTTACTACTGGGGAAGAATTGATTTTGCCGGTCCTTGAAAAAGTGTTTCTGCACGAAACTGGTCCCTGGTACAAAAAAGGTTGGGGACCACTGTTTTAGAGGGTCGTTGAAGCACTTGGTTGTTTATCTGTGTTCATTCCCCATCATCCAGTCAGAGCTGAAGAAGCTTCTTGGATGAGAAGCAAAGTATCTTCAAAGAAAAATCAAAAAAGTCCAGTGGCTTCCTGAAAAAGTGCCTTTGGGACATGTTTGTTCTTCTTTTTCTCTTGATTTTTTTTATTTTTTCATGACTGGAGAGGCAGGAAGGGTTGGGGGAGTGGGTGGCAAAAATCACAGAAGCTGGAATAGCAACAAATGTGTGAATAAAAAAAAAACTTTTTTTCCCAGAACTGGAAGAATTAAAGTCCACCAGTCTTAAAATTGCTAAGGTTGGACACCCCTGCTTTAAATCTAGATTATGAGTCCTTGGAGAAACTGTTGCAACAACTTCTGTTCCCTCTTTTTTGTGTAGTTTGTCACCCTGATCAAGACTTGTCAGATACAATGTAGTATATAAATGTAAGTGCTTTATAAGTTTAAATGTTTCAACTGAAGACAAGGGTTGTGCTCACAAAATAAATATGAGGGATTATTCTGTAGGAGGATATGCCAGAAAAGGTTTAGTTCCAATGATACTATTTCTTCCCCATATGGTATCTGCCAGGTGCTATTGGAGTAGAATTGTTTAAAAATTCAAAATCCTTTCTATGCATACCAACCTGTGCATTATAACAATAGAAGCCTGGGACAACCTTAATGGAGTTGAACAAGTGTGACTATGTGATCAAAAGCCCACTGCTTTTTAATGTGCATTATGATACACATACAGGTAAGCCCTCCACTTATGACCACAACGGAGCCCTGAATTTTGATCATAAGTCATTGCAGTCTTAAAGCGAATCACTATGGTCATTGATTGGGAAATTGGCTGGCTGGGGAATTCTGAGAGCTGAAGTCCACACTTCTTAGAGTTGCCAAGTTTGGAGACCTGAGGACAATCAACCAATGGTACAGCTTGTCTTCAGAAGTCGTGGGTGTTCCATCACGAGAGGTTTTTAAGAAAAGATAGTCACTTAATAACAGATAATAAGAGATAATCAGAGTTGGAAGGAACCTTGTAGGTCATCTAGTCCAACCCCCCACCCAAGTGGGTGACCCTATAACATTTCTGACAGATGGGAGTCCAATCTCTTCTTGAAAGTCTCAACTGATGGCGCTCCCACAACTTCCAAGGGCAAAGCTGTTCCATTGGTTGATTGTTCTCACTGCCAGAAAGTTTCTCCTTATTTCCAGGTTAAATCTCTCCTTGTTCAGCTTCCATCCATTATTCCTTGTCTGGCCTTTGGGTGCTTTGGAAAATAGCTTGACCCCTTCCTCTCTGTGGCGGCCCCTCAAATATTGGAAGACCGCTATCCTGTCTCTCCTGGTCCTTCTCTTTGCTAGACTAGCCATGCCCAGTTCCTGTAACTGTTCTTCATATGTTTTAGTTTCCAGTCCCCTAATCATCCTGGTTGGTCTTCTCGCTTCTTGTCTGAAATGGTATAGGGCAGTGGTGGCTAACCATCCTGGGCTCCTGTGCAGAAAATTGCGCTTGTGCTCACGTGTGTGTGCTCATGTGCCAGCACCCAGAAGGCAATGCGCGTGCCTCCCACCCCTACTCATGCATGCATGATCCCTCCGCCATCCCCTTACCTGCACTGCGCATGTGCGCGCCTCCCAACTGATTTTTGGCCTGTTTGAGGCCTTTTTCGGCCCAGAGGCTCAAGGAAAGCCTCTGCAGTCTTTGGAGGCTGAAAAATGGGCCCATTTCGTCACTTCCGGTATTTCTGGAAATACCAGAAGTAACAAAACAAGCTTGTTTTTCGGCCTCCAAAGGCTGCAGAGGCTTCCCTTGAGGCTCTGGGAGGCCGAAAAAGGACAAAAATGGGCTGAAAATCAGCTGGGAGATGTGTGCATCCACAGTGCAGGAAAGTTTGGCTGGGGCTCGCGTGCCTGCACAAATGGCTCTGCATGTCACCTGTGGCACACATGCCTTAGGTTCGCCATCACGGGAATAGGGTTTTCCTGCTTGAGCAAAGGATTGGACGAGAAGACCTCCAAGGTCCCTTCCAGATCTGTTCTGATGATGCTGAAAGATAAAAGCAGTGGTGGGATTCAAATTTTTTTACTACCGGTTCTGTGGGCGTGGCTTGGTGAGATGGCTGGATTCTTTTCTTCCTGCCCTTTGCTTTCTGCGTCCTGATGGTTCCTAGTCTGATCATACTGGGGTACTGTAGCAGTATAGCTGGTCCTCAATTTACGACCAAAATTGAGCCCAATGTTTTTCTGTTGCTAAGTGAGACATTTGTTAAGTGAGTTTTGCTCCATTGTATGACTTTTCTTGCCACCGTTGTTCAGTGAATACACTGCAGTTGATAACTTAGTAACCCGGTTGTTAAATGAACCTGGCTTCCCCATTGACTTTGCTTGTGAGGAGGTCGTGAAAGGGGATTGCCTGATCTTGGGACACTGCAATGGTCATAAATATGAACCGGTTGCCCACCGTATGAATTTTTGATCACATGGTGATGGGGTTGCTGCAAAGGTCGTCAGTGTGAGAAATGCTACGTTTTCAGTGCCATTGTAACTTTGAACGGTCACTAAATGAACTGTTGTAAGTGGAGGACTACCTGTATTAGGACGTTTTGAGAGAGCTGCAGCACGTCCAATACAATGGTGGGATTCAAAAAATTTTATTACTAGTTCTGTGGGTGTGGCTTGGTGGGCATGGCTTGGTGGGCATGGCAGGGGAAGGTTACTGCAAAATCCCCATTTTTATCCCACTCCTGGGGCAAAGTTACTGCAAAATCCCCTTCCCTCCCCACCTCACTAACCTGCTTTCCAGCTCCGTTCTCCTGTGCAGGGCAACAAAAGGAGACCAAGCCAATCAGTTGGGACTCGGGAGGCAGAGAACAGATGGGGATGGGGCCAGTCAGAGGTGGGATTTGCTGGTTCTCCGAACTCCTCAAAATTTCCGCTGCTGGTTCTCCAGAACTGGCTGGAATTTACTGAATACCAACCACCTCTGAATTCAATACCTCTGGGCAGAATTTCTTGGCTATTTCTTTTTTTGGTTCTTCCACTCCACATTTTTTCCTTTCACCTGCAAAAGCCTAGAAATGAATGATGGGTTGTTTCAAAAAGGCTGTGGCAGCTGGCCATCAGTCTTCCATTCATCCGATGGCATAGAGAGGTTTTTGTGTTCCCAATCCAGGCCTGGATCTTTCTGAGAGTTTCTGACTTTCATCAGGGCATCCAGAAGGCTGTTTAGCTGAGAACAGAATCTGCTGGAGTTTAGACCCTTTTTCTATGTGACTTTCTATAATGCACGCATGTATTAGATGTATTAAATATGACCATAATTAATTGACCCTACCTCCCCCCCTGTGCTCCCTGCTCCCCTTCCACTCATGTTTTTAATTTTACATTATTATACTTCCATTTTTTATTGTTTTATTCCTTTACTATTATTTTACATTTTCATCACCATTCATTTATTCGTTAACTAGCCCCATGGTAAGATGGGGATAGTATTTTCAAAGAAATTTATTTGAAAATTATTTTCAAACGAATAAATCAAATATGTACATTTTAGTACCCTAATGAATCTTGATGATTCGTTAACTTTTAAAACATCGTTCATATTTTTCTCCACTTTAGTATGTGGAGGAAGGCTAACTCTATAAGGAGGAAAATGCATTCGGTACATGTTCAGTGGTACTCTCAACTGTCCCTGTAGGCTATGTGTATTTGTGTGTGTGTGTGTGTGTGTGTGTGTTGACATGATGACTCCCTACAATTGCCTGGATTAGTCCCTGCACTTTTCTTGACAACTTTTTGGAAAGTGCTCTGCCCTTACCCTTCTTCTGGAGCCGAAAGAAAGGGACTGGCCCAAGGTCACCCAGCTGGTTTTCTGCTGGGACTAGAACTCACAGTTACCCAGTTTTCTAGCTTGATGCCTCAACCATAACCCCAAGAGGCTCCTAGAAGCTGCATGAGAGCCATTTCAGGAATGGTAAAGACCTTAATGAGAACCTGTTCGGTGTAGTGGTTTAAATGCATCAGGTTTTTTTTAAAAAAGGAAAAATGTGAATTCTTTTTTTTTAACGAATAGAATTCTATATTGGCCAAGTGTGATTGGACACACAAGGAATTTGTACTTGGTGCAGATGCTCTCAGTGTACATAAAAGAAAAGATGCATTCGTATCAATCATAAGGTACAACACTTAATAAAAGTCATAGGGTACAATAAGCAATCAAATTGGGAAACAGTCAATAAAAATAGTTGGGTGATAAGGAGTAATGAGAAGATTAACAGTATTAGTAATGCTGACTTAGTAAATAGTTGGACAGTGTTGAGGGAATTATTTGTTTAGCAGAATGATGGCATTCAGGAAAAAAACTGCCCTTGTGTCTAGTTGTTCTGGTATGCAGTGCTTTATAGCATCGTTTTGAGGGTAGGAGTTGAAACAGTTTATGTCCTGTCTTAGGCACAAAGCTAGCAGGATGCCTTTGGATCTGTCACTCCTTCTTTGCTCTAGCGAGAAATCACTTCTGAAAAATGTTGTCAAAACAATTGCATGGAGTTGTAGTCAGCAGGAATCAAGAGTAATAGGAATAGTAAAAATGGAAGCCTCTAACTAAAACTCTAATTCTCTCAGAAACATGTGGATCTCTTACTAAGACAGACGTCCACATGAGGAGGAAGCATAAAGAGCCCGTTCTCTTGGACAGGCTGGTCCTCGTCAGATTTCCCTTTTTTGTGTAGGAAATGCATTAAAAGTTTATTTATACAAATGATTTATGATGTAGTATAAGGGTAGAATATAGATGTCAACATTCCTCCAAACACTTCCCTTGGTCTACCCAGCCAGGATGGCCCATGTGAGTTTTGGAAGTTTTTTTAAATAAAAATATGTTTAGGAAACGTAGGATTGGCAGCTTAATTTCAAAGTTTGCCTTTGTGTTCCACAAGGAAGCATTTCTGGATGACTAAGTTAGCTTTCCAACAAATGGCCATTCTAAACAATAATAACTCCCATGGCAGCTATTCTGCCTGAAGCCTTCAGGCTGTTCAAGTTCTTGGTGGGCCCCTTGCCTGAAAACTGATCTCTTCCTGTCCTAATGCACCAGCTAATTCAGTAGCAAGAATAACACATTTTTTCCCCAGAGAGATAAGCTTTTTGCAGTAAACCAGCACAGAACCTTGTCTCTTAAAACCTAACAATCCAATAAGCTTTTGTTAAACCGCAGTCCATTTTATCAACTGCATTGAATGTAGCCTTCTGAAGGGCACATGCCATGGATTTTGTAATTTGTTAATTAACAGAGTTATTTTGTACTTTAATTTGACTTATTTTCTCTCATTTAAATAAGGTTCGGGTTCATTACATGTAGGATATAGGAAATCCTACATCCTACATCCTACAGGTAGGATGTAGGATATTCATTCTACATGAAATCCTTACATGTAGAATGTAGGAAAACCTTTATCCTATGGTTCTATTAAGATTGATGAGATAGCTTTTTAACATTGCTAAACTGAAAAGATGATTTACTGAAGGATGTCTGGAGACTATCTCCTGATAAGAAAAAAACTTTCTTAGTGGCAACTAGCATCTGGTTATTTAACTTCAGACAGGTTTTGTAGCTGATTTACTGTGCACGGAGGGGTTACTCTTTCCTTGTCCAATCAACTTTCGTCTTTCTTTGTTGAGTTACAGTTTATAGTTAATGGGAATTGAGATAGTTAGTTGGGAATTGAGAGCTGTCCCCTCATGGTAAATGTAGTTAAGGCATCCTGGGAAATGTAGTCCATGTCATGTGGTCACATCTATAATCCTGATTGGTCACTGAATTGACCTTTGGTGGGTTGGGGAGATTCCTTCACTGTTGCCTGGATCCCAGCAGCATGCTGGTACCTCATCCGCTTGATCCTTCATTATGGGGATGAAAAGAGCACTATCCTTTTACACTATGAATTCAGCTATGCAAATATTTGGACATTGAGATGAATATCAACGTAACCATGAGTTATATATGAGGATACCTGATGAACCAATAAAGAAACTTGTATGGATGCTTTGTAGAGTTATCTATCTGCCTTTAAGGCCCTGTCACACTGCCCAACGGATGCAAAACGTTAGTAAAAAGGACACAACGGACGAGAAAAATGTTCCATCCGTTGTTATCCGCTCTCAGAAGGGGCGAAAATTTGCATAACCGGAGCGGATAACACGGAAAGGAACGGACCCGGGGAGGACGCAGGGCGGATGGAAAGTGGATGCGGAATGGAAGCCCAGCGGATGGAAGCGGATGAGAGCGGATGGCACATCCGCAAGGCTTCCGGGGGACCTCAGCAAAGCAGACGCGGAATGGAAAGAGCGGATGCAGAGCGGACGCCGAGCAGATGAAGCGGATGAAAATGGTTTAAGCCTTTGCATGCTTGTGGGATGGGTTAAGATAGCAGTGGGATGGGTTGAGAGGACAATTAACCACTACTTATTTATTATATTTTGTATATCCGCCATCCACTGTGTTTCCAGAATTGAATAACAGAATTCAGAAACATTGGACCTAATGCACTGACAATTTTTTCTGCTCTTCCTGCTTTCATAGTTGCATTCACCTTAATGAGTTGATTCTTTACCTTTTTTTTAAGCAGACAGAGAGAAACCTTAACCCAATTTACATGAATGAATGGGGAGGGCTGCAATGAGGTGAGGTCTAGAGCAGGGGTCTCTAACCTTAGCAACTTTAAGCCTGGTGGACTTCAACTCCCAGGATTCCCCAGCCAGCTGTGCTGGGAGTTGGAAGTCCTCCAGGCTTAAAGTTGCCAAGTTTGGAGACCTCTAGTCCAGAGCACCTTTTCCAAATAATTTCTGAAGTATGAGCAGCCCAACCAAAGGGAGTTAGCAGATGCATTACAGAATAATCTTACTTTAGGATTTAATATAACACTTTCATTATCAATTCCCACAAAACGTTAATTATTCTTTTGATGGATCCCAACTCAGTAGATGGGACAAACCTAATCTTTCCATTCCTTTGCTCCATGTTCCCACCTTGAAAGTGACAACATTTTGTGGAGAATTGAAATGTACCCCACAAAGCAAGTGTTAGCTTTGTGGCATTGATCCATTTGTCTGTCAAGTCCAGGTTGTGGTGGATCAGTCTTGAGAAATGATGGCAAATTTCATCTTGGTGTATAAATAGGTAGACCTTCAAATGCTCCAGGTTAAAAGCAGAAGGCTAACACTTTATGGTTTAAACCAGGGGTATCCAACCTTGGCAGCTTTAAGACCCATGGACTTCAGCTCTGTGGAGTTAAAAAGATCCACAAGTCTTAAAGTTGCCAGGGTTGTACACCCCTGGTTTAAACTTTCTGGAATTGAAATGAAGTTCAACCCACAAAATGTATTGCCCCACAAGTCATTGAATGTGCAGTCCTTAGGCTGATACAAGGCGGGTGATGTACATGTGTTTTTGCTGAGAATGATAAACAGAGTTGTCATTTTGGAAATAACCAGAAGTTTGCTTACCTTTCCTTACAGTGTTTGTCCATTTCTATATCTTGATAAAGATCTTCTCTCAGGTTATTTTCCTGGGAATTGTCCTATGGCAATGCCTAGTGGGCCTGATAAGAACTTTAATTCCAAAGTTGCTCCAGGCAGAGGAGAAGACAATTAAACTAGTTTGCTAACATAGCAGTGATGACTGAAGACACCCAACATGGCTGACTGGTCTTGAAGAAACACAATTATTTATGTTTTATCGAAGAGCTTGGGGTGGCATACGCAGCATCGTTTCTTCAGTCCTCATCACAACTTGTAAAATAGATTTTGGCTGGATGAAATGCACTTCATCCAAACCCACATAGGCTTATTATTGGCTGCAGAACATTATACAAGCTGAACTAAAAAAAAAAAAAAGTTGACTTGGAATTACTTATAAAATAGAATAGAGCTGGAAGGGACCTTGGAGGTCTTCTAATCCAGCCCCTTGTTCAAGCAGGAGAACCTCACAGAAGAGATAGTCCAGTCTTTTCTTAAAAACCTCCAGTGATGGAGCACCATTTTCTGAAGACAAATTATTTCACTGGTTAATTCTCCTCACTGTTAGGAAGTTTCTCCTTAATTTCAGGTTGCTTCTCTCTTTGATCAGTTTTCAACCGCTTTTTCTTGTCCTGCCCTCTGATGCTTTGGAAAATAATTTGACCTCTTCTTCTTTGTGGCAGCCCCTCAAATGCTGAAATACTTATAGGAAGCTCATTTGTCTGGGTGAAGCTGGAACGTAAGTCTTCCTTAAATCTAGAGTTGACTTCAATGTACTTTACACACACTGTGCAGGGGGATGGGAGTGGGGGAAGCAACACGAATATATAATTTGTGGTATTTGTACAATGATGTCATGATGCATATGTCCCACCATCATAGCTTGTTCGCATTTGGTTTAGCCTGTTCCGACAACCCAGCTAATGACAGTGGAGCCCATACAATGAACTTTGACTGTTTGTGCAAAACTGCCTTTTAAGATTCGAACACATTGTGAAGTGATATGACCAACATGAGGATCCGTGAAGAGCCAGACTCACTTCTGAATGATACCTGTGGTAAGAAATGAGATTCCACACAAGCCCTCATGGGTCCTTCAGATATGTTGAATTTAAAATGCTACCATCCCTCACTACACTATTTGACTGGGAGATGAGAGTTATAGTCCAACACATATTACAAGCCCCAATCTAGAGAAGGCTGTGCAAGGTGTTTTCCATTCAGAAATACAGGCAATCTTCAACTTAAAACCTTTTGTTTAGCAACGATTCAAATTTATGATGGCTTCAGAAAAAGGGACTTACAACTCGCCCTCACAGTTACAACTGTTGTGCCACTGCTGCAGCCACATGATCCCAATTCAGGTGTCTTGGCAACCAGCTCACATTTACAATGGTTGCAGCATCTTGCGAACACGTGATTGTGATTTGCTACCTTCCCAGCTATCAACAAGCAAAGTCAATTGGGCAGCCGGATTTGCTTACGCCCACACGATTCCCTTAACAATGATGATGATTCCCTTTATAGCCATGGTGAATTTTTTTAAAATTTTTATTTATTTTGATTTGTCAATCGCTTACAAGATAATAGGTATAAGTATATACATAGTTATGAATACATGAAATGGGTACATAGAAGAAAAATAAAAGAAACAATAGGTAGGCACGTTGGTGCGCTTATGCACGTCATAAGATTTGGTTGTGCTACAATTCACTTCATGACATCACTTAGCAATCAAAATTCTGGTTTCAACTATGGTCATAAGTGGAGAACTGCCTGTGCATTCCTGCAGTAAATAATATCTTCCTTCTTACAAGTTACATAAATAGTAATGTTTTGGTAAGGTGGTTCCACGATGTTACCAACCAGGAACTAACTTTCCAGAGACTAACTCTCTTTTTATGTCCCTTTAGTCCCTTAATTCAGGGTAGAGTCGGGATGACTGGATGAAACTGAGCATTTACTGGCCGGATGCCCTTCCTGATACCACATGGAGTTCACAGCAGATATTTTTTTTCTTTGTGCCCTAGGAGAGAAATATCTGCCACTACCTAATATTGAACTCCCAGCCTTCTGAGTGGGAGGTGAGCATCTTCACCACTCAGGAACCTTAGCTAAGCCCTTCTGGGAACTAAGTCTTTCCTGTACTGCCGGTACGGCATCATAACCAAGTGATGGTAGCCTTTGAACAGGATGCAAAGTGGGCACAGAAATTCTACCCAGCCATAGCTCAAATCCTGCACATTTGTGAAGCCTTATTTCCTTTGAACGCAAGCATTGTGTTTCCTTCCGTTTGCACTTCCTTATTCTGCTGAGTGCAACTGCGTGTTTACATTTTCTACAGTCTTGTCCTGCTGACAGGCTGAAGTCATAATAACTTTGACAAGGATAATGCAATGAAATAGAGTAATAGAAGACGTTCCCTCATCTACAAAAGTGGGTGGGAGAAAAGGAAAATTGGAATAAAAGTCCAGTAGAAAACCTGGCTAGACACCACAGAAAACTCCTAAATAAATATATTCCTTGTTTATGATCCGTGGGAATTTTAAAAATAGAAAGTAGGTGGCTTTTGAAAGTTAATGTTTCATTTAATGGAGACTGGCTAACTATTCAGAACTAAACCCCTAGTGACAATGCAATGTTTGGTCAAACTGGATTCTGTAAACTGGATTATATGTTCAAGAAATGACATTTTATTGTATTCTGAGTTTGGTATCATATCAAGTTCATTTGAGGGAGGGGGCATTTGGGAATGTGCCACTTTGCCATGTGATACAGATCATTACAAAATCCTCCCATGCAGAATAGAATAGAATAGAATAGAATAGAATAGAATAGAATAGAATAACAGAGTTGGAAGGGACCTTGGAGGTTTTCTAGTCCAACCCTCTGCCTAGGTAGGAAACCCTACACCACTTTAGACAAACGGTTATCCAACATCTTTTAAAAAACTTCCAGTGTTTGAGCATTTGCAACTTCTGGAGGCAAGTGAATTCTGGAGGCCACTGAATAATTGTTGTAACTGTCAGGAAATTTCTCCTTAGTTCTAAGTTGCTTCTCTCCTTGATGAGTTTTCACCCATTGCTTCTTCTTCTCCTTTAGGTGCTTTGGAGAAGAGCTTGACTCCCTCTTCTTTGTGGTAGCCCCTGAGATATTGGAAGACCGCGATCATGTCTCCCCTAGTCCTTCTTTTCAGCAAACTAGACAAACCCAGTTCCTGCAACCGTTCTTCATATGTTTTAGCCTCCAGTCCCCTGATAATCTTTGTTGCTCTTCTCTGCACTCTTTCCCGTGTCCCAAGATCTTTTTTACATCGTGGCAACAAAAACTGGATGCCGTATTCCAAGTGTGGCCTTACCAAGGCCTTATAAAGTGATATTATTAACACTTCACATGATCTTGATTCTATCCCTCTGTTTATGCAGCCTAGAACTTTTTGGCTTTTTTTTTGGCAGCCGCTGCACACTGTTGGCTCATATTTAAATGGTTGTCCACTAGGACTCTGAGATCCCTCTCGCAGTTACTACTGTTGAGTAAGGTACCACATATACTGTGCATTTGATTTTTCTTGCCTAAATG
Source organism: Laticauda colubrina (assembly GCA_015471245.1). Lineage (NCBI taxonomy): Eukaryota > Metazoa > Chordata > Lepidosauria > Squamata > Elapidae > Laticauda > Laticauda colubrina. The sequence goes on from BLBF01000066.1 coordinate 3,718,792, forward strand.
TAGAACCTTACTTTGTAGGTTGTATGTATATAAAGGTATATAACATAGATAAAGTATATAAATCTATTTTTCAATGCATGATTTATCACTTATAGCTTTTATGTACACTGGAGCATACCCACCGAAAACAAATTCTTTGTGTGTCCAATCACACTTGGCCAATAAAGAATTCTATTCTATTCTATTCTATTCTTCTAAAATGGTTAATGGCAGTTACATTATGATAGCTACAAGGTTTTCTAAGGAGGTACAACCTCAGCTGTATTGGAATTGGGGCTGGGACCCATAGCTGTACAGGTAGCCCTTAACCTACAACCATAATGCAGGTTGTTCATTATGATGATACGTTGTGAGAGTTGTAAAGCAGATCATCATGGGACTGACCCGATTTTATGACTTTTTGCGGCATTCAATAAGCAAATGCCACAGTTATTAAGTAAACCCATTGTTTGCTTTGAGGTGTTTTTTTTTTTTTTGCCAAAAACTGGAAGTAAATGCTGGTTTTTCGGCAATGTCATAAATCTGAGTCATGTGACCATGGGATGCTGCAAATGCTTATAAATGCAAACCAATTGGTGAGTTTCCTAAATGCAATCACATGACCGGGAGGGAAGCACTTTCAGAACCTCAGAACAAGGTCATAAGTACCTTTTGGTGGGGCTTACATTGAGAACTATATTGAGGTGGATCAGGACAAAAAATAATCAAATTTCTAGTCCTGTGTACCAGGTGAAATGGCCTAGTAGCTTCGATTTACCACTAGCAACAGATCCTTTGAGTCCAAGCTAGACAAACTTCAAGGTGGGCCTTTCTACAACCCTTCCAAAATTGGAAAAAGGATTCTTGGCTCTCTGCTTTTAAAGGCATATCCATCATCACCCGTAGCCAAACAGGTCTGGCAGGTTTGAGTCCAGTTGCCAGTGCTTAATAAACCTGTTTGACAGGAAAGATTTGGCATTGCCTACCATGGGGCATTGGTTGGTGACATTGACAGAACGAGCCTGGGTGGACAAATTGATTTCCTTGACAATATCTCTATATATACATTTTTGTTTTTGGTCACTAAAGCTCCTTAATGGACTCTTGCACAAAAATGGGGGGGGGGGGAATTTGTGATTTCTGGTTTGGATGATCAGACAATAACCGGCAATAACTGTGGCATTTAGATTATAGAAAGAAGAAAGCCAGGATGTAACTTTAATGAGAACAATTTGAAGTATAATTCTACTCATAATTACTGTGAAGAATATCTGAAGCCACTTCTTTATACTGTTGTCTTTTTAAACTCTCTTCTATTCTTTTTTTTTTTTTATTGCACTTTGAATTTGTTCTTTTCTTTTTCTTTTCCTTGCTCTGCCGTAGATTGCATTAGCTCTTGTTCTTATTTTTATTGTTGCTGCTAAAAATAGATGCAAAAAAAGGAGAAAATGAGAAAGAGGAAGAGGAAAAACAGAAAAAATGAAGGAAAAAAGAGGAAAGAGAAAAGAGTGAAGGAAAAAAGAGGAAAGAGAAAGATGAAAGAGAGAAAGAAAGAGAGCCAGACAGAAAAAGGAAAGAGAACGAGGGAGAGAGAAAGGCAGAAAAAGAGAGAAAGGAAGGAGAGAAAAAGAGGAAGGAAGAGAGAAAAAGAGGGAAAGAGGGAAAAGATAGCTAGAGAGAGAAAGATGAAAGGGAGAAAGGGGAAAAGAGAGAAACCAGAAAGAGAAAGAAAGAAGGAAAGAGGGACGGAGGTCAAGGAGGGAGAGAGAGAGAAACCTGTTTGACGACCTGCACCATCATCCTGGGACAAAAGCCCAGGATCTCTGCGGCCCCTAACAAAGGCTCGCAAAGAATTACCCGGCCACCTTCTCGCCGCGGGGCTGGGTGGGTGCGCGGCCGGCCGGCCGGTGCGGCGGCTCCGGAGCCGAGGCGCCGCGGTTCAGCCTCCAGCCCCTGTAACCCCAACCCGGAGGAGCGCAGCCGTCTTCCTCTTCGGAAGGGCCGAGCCTGGTCCCGCTGGCTGGCTGGGCTCAGTTCCTGGGCGGGGCCGGAGTAGCGGAGGGAAGCTGAGGCGAAGTTGCGAGAGTCGCTGCTCCAGGACTCCGCCCGCCCGCCTTTCCCTCTCGCCGCCCCTTGGGTCCCCGCGGGCCTCCTTCGCCTCAACCGCCGTCCGTCGAATCCTCCTCCTCCTCCTCCTCCTCCTCAGCCATGGCTGAAGAGAAGCCGCAGGTCGAGCTGTTCGTCAAGGTAAGCCGCGGAGAGGGAACCGGTTGGGTGGGGGTGCGCGAGACGGGAGGGTGGGGGCCGTCTCTTGCGCTTTTGGGCGGGAAGGCGAGCGAGCTTCTCCCTTCTTCCCATGAGGGGGGATCGGACGAGAAGAAAGGAAGGGCGTGGGTGTCTCCAGCACCGATTAACTCTCCTATCTTGGAGCGGGGGGGGACGGGGGACGGACGGACGGACGACGACGGCTTGAAGAAGCGGGAAACCTTGCCTCGCTCTTCTCTCTCTCTCTCTCTCTCTCTCTGCCCCCCCTTCCCGCCTATTTCCTCCCCGCTTGAGCAAAGGCGAGCCAGAAACCGGGGAAAAAAAAAAAGAGAGAGAGAGAGAGAGAAAAGTAGCGCGCGAGTGGTGTGTTTTTTTTTTTTTTTTAAAATAATTATTATTATTATTAATTTAAACTCTCTTTAGCGGACTTTGACGAAGACGGTTGGGTTTTAAGCCTCCTTGCCTCGGTGCCTCGGTTCGGGAGCGCGGTCCGGGTTTTTAAGGGGCGGGTGGGTGGCGGGTGGCGGGAATCGATCGTCTCAAGTCTCCAGGGAAATCGCGGCGAGGACGGAATTCGACCCGACGCTTCTTTGGAGACTCCATTTCCGATCCGTCAGGCTTGGCACGGGCGATCGACGGAAAGACGAAAGCGAAACAAAAGATCCCGCCGGTGGCATCTTTCACAAACGGGTCGGTTCAATTCAATACGGAGGGACCTTGGAGGTCTTCTAGACCAACCCCCCCTGGCTCCAAAGCAGGAGACCCGGCTTCGACCATTTCAGACGAGTGACTGTCCAGTCTCTTCTTAAAAACCTCCAACGAAGGAGCCCCCACAACTTCTGGAGGCCAAGTTAATTCCACTGGTTGATTCTCCTCCCTGTTAGGGAGTTTCTCCTTAATTTCAAGTTGCTGCTTTCCTTGATTAGTTTCCATCCATTGTTTCTTGTCCGGCTTTCTGTTGCTTGGGAGAATAGGTTGACCTCCCCCCTCTTCTTTGTGGCAGCCCCTCAAATATTTGAATAGTGCTGTCCTGCCCCCACTAGTCTTTCTTTTCTTCAGATTGGCCATACCCAATTCCTGCAAGTCTTCTTCATATATATGTATGTATATATGTGCTGTTCAGCTTCCTTCAGGTATTATCCCACGTCATTGTAGTGCTTTTAAAGTTGTAGCAAAGTTTCAGCAGAATCTCATCTGCCATCCTCAGGCTTCTGTATTGAGTTCGTATGTTTGTATACAATTGAGTTTGTATACAGACTCCATACAGAAGCCTGAGGATGGCAGATGAGATTCTGCTGAAACTTTGCTACAACTTTGAAAGCACTACAATGACGTGGGATAATACCCGAAGGAAGCTAAAAAGCACACATGTAAGTACCCGCGAAAGCCTAAGAAAACACACACACACACACACACACACACACACACACACACACACAC
>BLBF01000066.1:3722875-3759973 GCA_015471245.1 Laticauda colubrina
TATATATATATATATATATATATATAATCTCTAGGCTCTTAATTATCTTAGTTGCTCTTCTCTGCAATTTTTCCAAAATCTCAACATTTTTTTGTTTTTAATAATGTGGTGATCAAAAGGGCATGCTTTATTCCAGGTCTTATCAACCCCCTTCGAGTCAGTCCTTTTTTTTTTTTTTTTTTAAACAGGTGATAAAAACCCTTCTTTTAGCTCACTTGGGGCTATTTCCACCTCAGGTGTTTCGAGGAGCTAGCTCGGTTGAGAGCCTAACTTTGAGAAGTAAAGAGCGATCTTTAAAAACATTTCTAAATCCCTGGTTCAGCTCGCTCCAAAAGGATGTATCCCAGATGTGGCGGACTACAACTCCCATCATCTTATGCTATTAATGGATGCTGATGAGGTTGTTGTACTCTGACACATCTTTCCTAAACCTGGGTAGAGTGTGGCGGTGGTGGGTGGTAGAGGCAATATTGACATTTACTTGCTGGAGTTGAGGTTATCCTAAGTCTCTTCACTAGAATAAAAAAAGTTAAGTTTTAGGATTCAGCAAGACTCATTGTAGCTCCTTGTGGCTTGTTAAAATAATTTCTGGTGACTTGCGGGGAGTAAACTCCATAAAGTAGGAGAGGAGAGGATGAAAATGGTGGAGATTAGACAAACGTTCCAACTTTATTTGAAACTTCATTAAACTTAAATAAATTAAGTACAGTTAAGACAGTTTTCCCTTTGTTTTTAACAATTTCCTTCTGCTGAATAATTATTGGCAACTTGGCTTTCTGGAGGCTGAATTCAAGGGTTGGCAGGCAGCCACCTATAACTTGGCCTTCTGCATTTCTGCTCTATCATACTGTCAATTTAGGAAAAAGTTTTGAAGTCCGAATGAATCATCGGCTCTTAAGCCTTGACATTTTTTTTCCATTTCTCATACGTCATTTCCTTCCTCTTGAAGTGCATACTGATGAACTAAGAAAGGAGAATTTAAAATCTCTCCCATGGTTTGAATAAGGCTGGGAGGGTGGGGTGCTCTGATTTGGCTGGTGCCCTTTTAGACTGCTGTATAGACTGCTGGTGGTGTCTTTAAGGAAGGTTTTGAAGGAAGGAGGTTTAAAAGAGTTGCTTTAAATGAGATGGGTGGCTATGCAAATTCGATAAATCAATAAAATAGATGACCACTGTGCCTCTTTCTAAAAGCTAGATTCTCTTCAGTCTTTCGAACTACAGATTTTCTGAATGTGACTTTTAAAAGATTTCTACCTTCCCTTTTCATCTGACAAGGATGCTCTAAGTGTCTGCTTATCTAAATAAATGCACAATTAACAAAAACACTTAAAACACACTTAAAATAATAAATACCTGTACAATCAAACCATTGGCAAAAATAAAACACTGTGTCATTCATCCATTCCTTCTGTTCTATTCCTTTTCATTCATTCAAAAGCTATATTAAACATATATAAACATATATTATATAAAGCCATCAACATTAAAAACCTGGCATCAAAGTTATTTAAAATATTTATATCGCAACTAAAACAACATCAATAATAAAACAAAATGCATACACACACACACACACACACACACACACACACACACACATACACACACATATCATATTTACATACAATATGATGCAAACATAATGTAAACCTAGTATTTTTCCAGTTAACAACTGTCACATATTGCACCATTCAGACAAACTCTAGAGATAGCTCTCGGAAAGCACTTGATCATAATTTAGCTGTATGTGATTTTGGTTGCCTCATCACAATTAACAGAGTAACAGAATTGGAAGGGACCTTTGAGGTCATCTAGTCTAACTTCCCACTCAAGCAGGAGGCCCTATATCATTTCAGACAAATGGCTGTCCAGTTTCTTCTTGAAAGCCTCCAGCCATGGAGTCAATTGATACACTTTTTAAATGTATCAATTGATATACAATTGCTACACTAAGTATAACTGTGTAGATACTTTGCCATCAATGCCACAGAGACAGGTGAGGATCAAGGAGGACTTCCTAAATGCTACCTGCTATTTGAGGATGCTCCTTCAGAAAGTTGAGAAATTAGGAGTTTGGAAAAGACCAAGGCAGAAAGTACATCTATATTTCTGATCCAGCTTAATATTTGCATTCTTCAGAAAGGATCAAATCGAAAGAAATGATATGTTAATAAGCCACATTATTTCTCCTGACAGCTTATTGTTTGGTTCTTTACTTATGCCAGCCCATAGATGACCAATTTGTGGTACAGGGTATAGAGAAGCTTGTAGGATATCTGGACAACAGTAAATGTTTTCTTGGTGGCTTGCAGTGTGTTTGACTTATGCTACTGTATCAAATGAGAATCAAGTTCATTAATCTGTCTCGTATGGATTTGTGTCCTTGTGCTCCTCTGTAATATGATTAGTTTAAGGTTTGCTTGGTGCATGATGTGATTCCAAACTTTGTGATTTGAAAACCATGGTTTTGAACTTCAGATGCTGTGTGAACTTGGACAATGGGAAGTTACTCCATAAACCACCGCCAACTTTTTAGATTTTGTGGTATTATAAGCAAGAGTGAGCAAGTAAGTAATCCATGACTAAATTAGTCATACCTTAATGCATTGTGTAAAGTCTTTCCTTTTACGGGAGGATGTGTAGGAACTTAGTCCAGAATGAGTTTCCCTGAGTCGACTTTGAGTGGAAGGTACTAGAAAATGAATTTGAGGTCTTTTTCAGGAAAAGCAAAAGTTCTTCTGGAGTGCCACATACCTCTTTGACGGTCAACTTACCAAAGGAGTTTCTTTCCACGTTTTGTTTTTATACCTGCTTATCCTATTTTTGTGCAAGCTTAGAAAGGGCCATTTTTCAAACTAGCATGAGAGAGAATAAGCAACTGGTTTGCTGCGGTCTTGCAGAAGGAATACAAACTGAACGAACTTTCAGGTAGCCCAAGAGAAATGTGTCCTTGATAATTTGAGGCCTCTTTTAATTTATTCCCCTCTTCTGAGTTCCTGTCTGTATTTGGACCTTAAAGGACCTTGTCCTCGGGAGGAGCACTCATGAAATGTACGTAATGAAGGCGAATATTTGTGTCCTAGGATAATGTTGCAGGATCCAGTCTGAATTGGTCCCTGGGACCAGAGGATTTGCTCTTTCAAGCTTTTGGACTCAATCCTCAGGGAATTTCTCAGTCTGCAGGATCTGTTGATCCTGGAGTTTGAGAAGTTCCTGGAGGTTGGACTCCAGCACAACTCCGAAAGTTTGGTCCCGGGGACCGAGTTAGATCGGATCCTGAAATGCACATGTATTTCAAGACTGCCATCTTAAAAAAAAGGTGAAATGGGTGGAGCAGAAAAGTGACAATGACATAATGCTCTGTCCTGCCACTGCTGCTGCCCAGGGTAAATCACCGTACTTTGTGCCAAGGCTGGTTTGGACGTTTGCACCCTAGCATTTCCTCATCTGCTGCCAATCAGGATTGCTTTCAGAAGTGCGATAATAATGCAGCACTCCAATAATAGTGATAATAGTTCTTTCCTTTGCAAACCGCATTGTGATTTGGAGCAGCAGTAATTTCTCCTCCCCTCTTTATCACGGGTGTTTCAGGCCTCGGTTGACAATTTTGAATAATTGTTGAAGCTTTGTGTTTGTTTTGCTGGGGCGGGGGAGGGAGGAGAACTAAGGATAATCCTTGATTGACGATCACAATTGAGCCCCAAGTCACTAAGCAAGATGCGATAGTGGTTAGGTGGGTTTTGCTCCATTTCATGCCCCCCCTTTATTTGGCCACAATTGTTGAGTGAATCACTGCAGTTAAGGTAATAATCCAGTTTTTAAGTGAATCTGGCTTCCCCATTGACTTTGTGTGTCAGAAGGCCACAAAAAGGGATCCCAGGATCCCGAGACATGGCAATCGTCATAAATACAGGCCAGTTGCCAAGCATCTGAATTTTGATTATAAGTATAAGCAATGATTATAAGTATGAAAAACTGCATTTTTTTCACTGGTCTTGTAACTTCAAATGGGCACTGGATGGTTGTAAGTCAGTTGCAGCTGGGGAGAATAGTATATAGGAGAGACGGTTAAAACACAGCGTTGCCAGAAGCAAAGCGTGTTTTATTTTGGGCTGAAGTTATCTTGGTTGGTGTCCTTCCAACAGGCTGTGTCTTGTTATCTCCTTGAATTTGGTAATTACTTATCCTGGTCCAAAGTTGTGGAAATTTCATCATTGTAGTTTGGTGTTTAATTTCACATTTATCTGCTCATTAAGTTCGGACTATTGCTTTCTTTTGAAGACTATTTTTGAGTACGTTTTATCTCCAACTGGGAATTATTGAACTGTGGGGCCAGGTTGGAGGCATTAAAGAACATTTATTTACGGTTTGAATTTTGTTACATTTGTGTTACACTCTGGGTCATCACAGCTTCTGAGAAGGTCACAAAAGGGGATCATGTGATCCTGGGATCCTCTTTTGTGAGCTTCCAACAAGCAAAATCAATGGGGGAAATCAGACTTGCTTAAGCCCATGTCACACTGGCCAACGGATGCAAAAAGGACACAGCGGACGAGCAAAATGTTCCATCCGTTGTTATCCACTCTCAAAAGGGGCAAAAATTTGCATAACCGGAGCGGATAACACAGATGCGGGCAGGACGCAGGGCGGATGCAAAGCAGATGCGGAACGGAAGCCCAGCGGATGGGAGCGGATGGCGCATCCGCTAGGCTTCCAGGGGCCTCAGCAAAGCAGATGCGGAACGGATACAGCAGATGCAGAGCGGTCGCCGAACGGATAAGTGGATGCACAGCGGATGCAGAGCGGAAGCCTAACGGATGCCTGGCGTTAATTGCGCATGCAGGGAGGATGCATTGCGTCAGCCCCGCGGATATAACGGAAGCAGCTCGGAAGCAGGTCGCCATTCAGAGGAAAGACCTGCTGCCGGACACATCGACTGCCTTGCCTGCCCTGCCTGCATGTCTGCCTGCCAGCCTTGCTGTCTGCCTTGGTGGCCTGCCTCCCTGCCAGCCTTGCTGCCAGCCTTGGTTCCTGCCAGCCTCCCTGCCAGCCAGCAACCCCACAACCATGCGGAAGCACAGCAAGCCTCAGCCATCTGCTGCCAGCCCTGGCAAGAGGGACAGGGCTACCATCCCGCCCCCTGGCCCTCACTCTGGTTCTGCTGGGGCTTCTGCAGCACGGGCTCACTCTTCTGGGGCTGGGGCTTCTGCCACTTCTGCTTCTGGAGGAGCTGATGACAAGCACTCCAGCACCAGCCACCTCCACAGCACCTGCACCCTTCACCCCTGGGACTGAGCGACCAAGAGGAGTGCCAGAGACTCATTTTTGTCTTATAGCTTGTTGTTAATAAAGTCTATTTATGATTCACACACTTGCTTCATTTCTTTTTTTTAATAAAGTCTTGGTGGAAACTTTTAGAAATAGTTTAAGCCTTTGCATGCTTGTGGGATGGGTAAGGATAGCAGTGAGATGGGCAGGGATACCTTTGGGATGGGTAATACCTGTGGGATGGGCAGGGATACCTTTGGGATGGGTAATAGCTGTGGGATAGATAAACCTCCAGTGCAAGCATAGTGGGACTGTATGGTCCACCCTCCCAGGTGCCACACCTATGGCCCTTTATTATCAATAACAATATAATCAATCATCCACATATGTCAACATAAATACAACTCTTTATTAAATGCCCTGTTCATTGTAGGGCCACTCAACATACATGGCCCAATCTCATCCGTGTGATGAGACAGGCTGAAGGAAGCATCCATTAAGCATCTATCATCCTGTCTTGCCACTCCACTGCTCCAGCTGGGGAGTTGCACCAGTGTTTCAGGAGGTTGCGCTGCTTCTTCGCCTCACGTGAGGCTCTGTTGGGGCCTTGCACATCCTGAGTGTTGATCAGGTTTCGCCCTTGCCTCCATTCCCCAGGCTCCATGTCCCCATTGCCTTGTTGACGGTCCACAAGCCTGTTCTGCAAGACTGGGTAGTGGGTGCGCATGAGATTGTGCAGGATGCAGCAAGCTTCCATGATCCTCCTCACGGTCTCTGGGCGATGCTGCATGGTGGTGAGAAGTACCTGGAACCTGTTGGCCAGGATGCCAAAGGCGTTCTCCACCACCCGTCTTGCCCTGAACAGCCTGTAGTTGAAGATCCTCTCTTCACAGGTGAGGTATTTGCAGGTGTAGGGCTTCATGAGGTAGGTTGTGAGGGAGAAGGCATCATCCCCCACGATGAAGTAGGGCACATCTTGTGTGTCGTTGGGCAGCGGATCTGGATCTGGGAAGCCCACCATGAGGTTGTGTTCCAGCCCCTCCTTGAGGTGATTGGTGTTGTATACCTGGGCATCTGAAGATGAGCCGTTGCCTGAAGCATCGATGTACATGAACTTGTAGACAGTATCGACCATGGCGAAGAGGATGATGCTGAAGAAGCCCTTGTAGTTGTGATAAGTGGACCTCGACTTGGCTGGAGCTTTGCAGGCCACGTGCTTGCCATCTATGGCTCCAAGGGTGTGGGGGAAGTTCCACTTCTGATACCACTGCTCTGCAACTTTCTTCCAGCCTTCTTCAGTAGAGGGGCACTGGAGGAGCTCCTCCTTGTATTCTTCGATGATGGCCTGCACCACTTCTCTGACCACAATGCTGATGGTGTTGTGTGGCACCCTCCAGCTGTACTGCATGCTCCTGTAGGTGGTCCCTGAGGCCAGGTGGCGCAGAGTGAGTGCCACCTTGAGCCCAGGTTCCAGGCTGGGCGGGAAGTTGGTGTTTGTCTTGCTCAACCTGGGTGTCAGGCGCTGCACAACTTCGTCAAACATGGCTGGAGGCATCCTCATGAAGTTCTGGAACGCCCGAGTGTCTTCGCTCCTGAGCTCCACCATCAGCTTGTTGTATGGTCCGTCCTCTGCTCTTCTGGCGAACCATCTTTGGACCCAGACTTTTTTTGGGTGCCTCCTTTTCTTCCCGTAGTAGAGTTCACAGAGCCTGTAGATGGTTTTGCACTGTTGCAGAAGGATGGTGGCTGCCAAAAGGACTTTGTCACAATCCACGGTGGACATGACTGGATGCTGTGGAAGAGGAAGAGCCAGATTAAGGCTGCAGAGGTCTGCACCGCTGGGCTGCTGTTCTGAAAGTGAGATGCAGGCGAGTTGCTCCCCCTTTTTATGGGCAGTCTAGGTTTTCCGCTAGGTATCATCTAGGCATCCTGTAGACACCCTTAATATCCGAGATAGGTCCCCTCTGTGAATGTTTTTTCCGTTTTAAACGCTTTGTTTCCATTCTGCATCCGCTAGGCATCTGTTCCGCGTCTGTTCCGCTTCCTCCCTGCGTCCGGGCGGATGCGAGTTGCGCGGATGCCTAGCGGATATAGCGGATGCATAGCGGATGCGTAGCGGATGCAGAACGGACAAACTGGATACATTTTCCGTGCAAGTTTTAGGCAGCCCAAAACTTCCGGAGCGGATGAAACGTCCATAAACGGATGCTGGACGGATAGAGAGGAAGCCAAACGGAGGCAGTGAGTACATCGCGTTTTCGAACAGATGGCAAGTTTTTTTGTCCGTTTTACATCCTCTTTGCATCCGTTGGTTCAGTGTGACATGGGCTTTAATAATCGTGTTACTAACTTAACAATTGCAATGATTCACTTAACAGCGGTGTCAAAAAAGGTTGTAAAATGGGGCAAAACTCACTTAACAAATGTCTTGCTTAGTAACAGGAATTTTAGGCTCAATTGTGATCGTACATTGAGCACTACCTGTAGTCTACAGAGATTTCTCTTCTTGGGAACATCTTGGTGTTATTTTTAGGCCTCCTGCCAGAGGCTGAATATTAATTCTGTTTACTTTGGATGTTAAAGATTAATTTAGAACCAGATTTTTTAAATGGGTGTGAACCTGCCTACTCTTTCCATGTCAAACCCACATTTTGAGCATGGATATTATTCAGAGCTGAATGTTACCCGTGGTGTACATTTAAACTTCAGATGGTCTATATATAAACCATTCTCTAGTGTGGAGTTTCCCAAACTTGGCAGGATGGCTGGGTAGGGAATTCTGGAAGTTGGAGTCCAGTTTTCTAAAAGTTGTTAAGTTTGGAAAACCATTCTCTAGTGCAGAGGTCTCCAAACTTGGCAACTTGTAAGACTTGGGAACGTCAACTCCCAGAATTCTCCAGCCAGCATTGAAGTCCCCAAGTCTTAAAGTTGCCAAGTTTGGAGACCCTTGCTCTAGTGGAAGAGAGCCTGCCCCTTCTCAAGGCCATTTAGCTCCAGTGTAGCCCAGAAGAGAGCTTCCATGATGATGTTACTCCTGGTATATCTTCCTCGTTGCATGAACATCTCTGATCAAACTAGATAGAAGATTGATCGTCTGTTAACTGTAAATTTTTAGTGGGGCATTTATGATCCAAAGCTTGTGTTTTCCACATTGTTCTCTGGAAAACCCCCATCCATCCTCTTTTCATCAGGGAGTATGTTGTAGTTCTCATCCAAATGGACATTCTTTATGTTAGAAAAAAGATGAACAAGGATATGAACAATTGTATAATTGTATGCACGGTATGGAAAATTTTTCCTCCCTTCCCCCAAGCAGTAGGACAAATGCAGCTCACTAGAAAGCCCTTTTCCACCCAGTACACAAGTCCTTGGAATTCATTGCCACAAGCCATGGTGATGATCATTAGCCTGAAAGCTCTAAAAGGGGTTGGATGGATTCATGGAGGGCAGATCTATCAAAGGCTGTTGGCCTTGAAAACTTGATGGTCTCTCTTGTTCGGGAATTAAGTGTCTTCAAATTTCAGTTCTTGGAGAATAGTGGTGAAGAGGGCTTATGTCTTAGTATTGAGTCCCCTAGTGGCATCTAATTGACCACTCTTAAGTCCTCCAAAAGCATCTAGTTGGCTATGAATGGAGGTTGGCCACACTAGGTCCTCCACAGGCATCTAGTTGGCCATTCTAGGTCCTCCAAAGGCTTATAATTGGCTATTCTAGGTCCTCCAAAGGCAACTAATTGGCTAGTCTAGGTCCTCTAAAAGCAACTAATTGGCCATAAATGGAGGTTGGCCACTCTAGGTCCTCCATAGGCATTTAGTTGGTCACTCTAGGTCCTCCAAAGACTTCTAATTGGCTATTCTAGGTCCCCCAAAGGCAACAAATTGGCCGTTTCAGATCCTCCACAGGCAACTAGTTGGCTACTCTAGGTCCTCTAAAGGCATCTTGTTGGCTATTCTTGGTCCTCCAAAGGTATCTTGTTGGCCCTGAATGGAGCTCACTTCTCAAAGCAAATTGCTGGATTTATTCTTATGTTATTTGGTTAAGTCCAAACTTGTATTTTACACACAATTTGATGCCTGTAATAGCTCATTAGGAGCTTATGGAAACAATAGCATTCCATCCACCCAAGGAGACTTAGTTTGGTTTCCTTATTTGTTTCTGTCCTATGGGCAGATAAATGAAATGTTAATCACAAGACAAAATAACTAAAGAATGGCTCTTCTTCCTTCACCTGGAAATGAACTGGTTGGCAGAGGAGGGGTGAATTGTCCATCTGACCTCCAATTCAGCAAAAGAAACCACTGTTTTCTTTGCTGTCTCTGAAAGAAAGATGCTTCTTTTGTAGAGCAAAAAACATATGTCGCTTCTTAGCAGATAAATAAGATATTTCCTAGGCTTAAACGGTTGGAGTACTTTATTTATAGGGTTGCCCAAGGCTGATTTATGAATTATCTTTCTGATAAACTCTTATTCACCTTTTGCTAATTTGCCTTCTGCCTTCCCAGGGGAGAGTGTTATGACCAATGAGGTGGCAAATCCTTTTCCAATTAAATTCCCAAAGTGCATGTAAACTTTGCTGCTTTCATTTAGTTCTGGAAGGAGAAAAGTGAGTAAGGAACTAGAGTTCCTTAAATCAGAATCTGTCACCCTTCAGGAATCATAGCTAATGACAAGGGCAGTTTCTCATATCTGCTCACTACATTGGGATGAGTATTGGTTGTGAACATAGTTACCAATCACATTAAGCCCGTAATAATGGCCATTTATCTGAACCGAGCCAATTGTGGCTGCTTTAATACTTTTTTTTACAAGTGTTCTGATGCTCTTTCGTAGTTAAAATTAAGCAGGCGGCCAGTGTGGTTTGTCTAGAGAAGATCACTTAAAATCTGCTTTTAAATGATCACTTAAAGTCTGCTTTTCAATGTCATAGCATGGCAGTATGTAATTTAGAATGGATCCAGCAGTAAAATAAAATACCAATTTAGTGTTTTAGAAAGAATGCTGCTCTTCCTTCCTTCCTGCTTTTGGTTTATAGTCTAGGCCAGGGGTTCCCAATCTTGGCAACATTAAGACATATGGACTTCAACTCCCAGAATACGGGCTGTCTGGCTGGGGAATTCTGGGAATTGAAGTCCACATGTCTTAAAGTTGCCAATACTGGGAATGCCTGATCTAGATCACTGTTTCTCTACCTCAGTAATTTTAAATGGGTCAATTCCCAGAACACTTCAGCCAGCGTGTCCTTCCTTCCTTCCTTCTTTCCTTCTTTCCTCCCTCCCTTCCTTTCTTCCGTCCTTCCATCCTTCTGTCCATCCATCGTAGTGCAATGGTTAGAATGGTTACACGCAAACTGCCCATTGCCAGGAGTTTGATCCTGACTGGCACAAGCTTGCCATCCTTCCATCTTTCCGAGGTTGGTAAAATGAGGACCCAGATTGTTAGGCGGCAATATGCTGGCTCTAAACCGCTTAGAGAGAGCTTGAAAGCACTGTGAAGCGGTATATAAATCTAAGTGCTAAATCACCACAGTTGTTAAGTTAACAAGGGTTTTCCCTGTTGACTTTGCATGTTGGAAGCTGCTGGGAATGTCAGAAATTGTGATCAAATAACTATAGGACACTCTGTGCAGGTTAGTTGCAAGTGCCCAAATTGCAAATGTATGGCCACTGTAATGGCATTATAGTTGATAGTCATCATAACTTTGAAGTTGGGTTGTAAGTTACCTTTTTTAGAACTGTTGGAGCTCCAAATTATCATTAAACAAATGGTCTAAAATCGAGGACCTGTAATTTAATAGACTTTCATTAGGGGAGATTAATTAATTAACCAGGTCTTTGGTTCATTCCAGGTTAGGGTTAGGTTGAAATGCAACATTGCAGGCAGACTCTGCCAACTGCCAGGAGTTCGATCCTGACTGGCTCAAGGTTGTCTCAGCTTTCCATCCTTCCAAGGTGGGTAAAATGCGGACCCAGATTGTTGGGGACAATAGGTTGACTGTGTAAACCGCTTAGAGAGGGCTGCAAAGCACTATGAAGCGGGATATAAGTCTGTTGTTTGTGGCTACATTCTACACAAATATATCTTCCAGATGTCTTAGCTGCAGCTGACCTGGTGTTAAACAGCAAGCCAGAAGGGCTGATTTCTATCCCGCTTTGACATAAAGTTTTGTGGTTTATTCCACTCCAGTGATGAAATGGCAGTCTTAAAACTATATTCAAATTTGGGAGCTTTAAATCTCACCCAGTAATTAGCTTGAAGTGCAGCAGCCCCACAATGTTTGTAAACATAAAAATTGCTCCGTGGAAAGTTTCTATCAAGTAATATCAAGAAATGATGGCATTTCTGAGAAATTAGCCCTTGGGTTAAGCAATAAAGTCATCAGAAGATTAAAAAACAGATTTTTGGGAATGTGCTGTTGACAGAAAAATGGCAAGTAGTGAAAGGAGAATACCTTCAAAAGGTAACATATGTAGGCCAGGCTGAAATTTGCATGTCTTAATCTTGTTCAGAACTGAAGGCTGAGAAGCAAGTAAAAAGGACCTTTGTACCAACTTAAAACTGTTCAATGCAAATAGATAATTGTATTAATTATTTGCATTTCTCAGAGGATATGAAGAGAAGCTTAAAAGAAGTGGTGTGATGAGCTGGAGGACATCTCCCCATTGTGTTGCAGACTGCAATTTTAACAAATAATTATTGCGAATGACTCTCCTTAAAGAGGAAATTGTGTTTTTTCTGTGACACTTTTGGAAATGTATGTCCTTATAGTAACTTAAGGGCTTCCTTAAGGACCGGCATTTGGTATGGCAGGATGTGTGGCATTTTGGCTGTTTGTTAAAGCTAATCGGGTATGTTTGCTCAATGAAATTTGTGTATACGTAAGCAGGGTTCATATATTTGGAAACGTGCATAAATTTGGTGGATGTTCTCTGCTGCGATGTCTGGAACATCCTCTCCATTATTTTATTTATTTAATTAAATTTATATGATGCCCCACTCATTGATAAGGATCTTAAGAACCACGGTGGTGCAGTGGTTAGAATGCAGTCTTGCAGGCTAATTCTGCTGACTGCTAGCAGCTCAATCCTGACCAGCTCAAGGTTGACTCAGCCTTCTGTCAAGGGTGGGATTCAAATTTTTAACAGCCGGTTCTGTCGGCATGGCTTGCTCTGTGTGGTGTGGCGTGGTATGCATGGCGTGGCGGGTGTGGCATTATTGTGGGTGTGGCATACTGCAAAATCCCCATTCCCTTCTCACTCCTGAGGGAAGGTTACTGCAAAACCCCATTTCCTCCCCATCCCACTAACCTGCTTTCCAGCTCCATTCTCCTATGCAGAGCAACCAAAGAAGACCCAGCCAATCAACTGGGACTCTGGAGGCAGAGAATAGATGGGGGCGGGGCCAGTCAGAGATGGGATTTGCTGGTTCTCCAAACTATTCAAAATTTCCATTACTGGTTCTCCAAAACTGGTCAGAACCTGCTGAATACCACCTCTAGCTGTAAAGCATTGTGAAGCGGTATACAAGTCTTAAATGCTAAGTGCTATTGCTATTGATATATATTCACTCTCTCTATACCTGGGATTTGTATATTTTTCTTTTTAATTTATTTTATTTTTAATCACGATTGCATTGATATAACTTGTTTTTATTTGATGGTTGTATACGCCTTGTGAAATTTGATAAATAAATAATAAATAAATCGTACTGCCTAGGAGCAGAAAATCTTTCAATCCTAGGTTTTGGAGAGTTTCCATCCAACCTGTGCTCCGTATCACTTCCATATCACTTCCATAATCAGCGTTTTACCCCTGAGGTAAAATTCTTCGTTATGAGGACGCAGATTAATTTGCATGTTATCTTTGTACTTGGGAGATCTGTAGCTGAGGGGGTGGGGCGGTGGAAATCTCCCCTGGTTCTTGTAGTTTATAGCGTCTCCATTTCCATATACACAGTGCTAGGAAACCTTGTAGGGGAGCCCTTCTAATGTATGATAGTTTTTAAAAAAATCAAATGCAACTTATGCAATAGGGTTTGAAACATTACAGTTGTTAATTGATAAGGCACAGGTAGTTCTCGACTTCCCATAGTTCATTTAGTGACCATTTAAAGTCACTGAAAAAAGTGACCGATGACTGTTTTTCACACAACCATTGCGGCATCCCTATTATCGTGTGATTAAAATTCAGATGCTCGGCAACTGACTCATATTTATGACTGTTGCAGTCATATCCTGGGGTCACCTTTCGCCATCTTCTGATGAGTAAAGTCAATGGGGAAGCCAGATTCACTTAACAACCGTGTTACTAAGTTAACCACTGCAGTGATTCACTTCAGAAATGTCTCAAGAGAAGTCGTAAGATGAGGCAAAACTCACTTAACAAATCTTTCACTTCAGAGATTCCCATTACAGCTGTGGCAAGAAAGGATGTAAAATGGGGCAAAACTCATTTAACAAAGTCTCACTTCGCAACAGAAATTTTGGGCTCAATTGTGGCTGTAAGTGAAGGACTACCTGGACCTGTACTCTGTCTCACAGGTAAATTGCACCTGTATAACCAACCTGCCTTCCTCTTTTTTTCTTCCATCGCCATCCTAATGACAGTTGTAACTTGATATATTTCAGGGCACCAGGTTGGGGAATGCAAACAGTTGAAAGACTACATGCTTGGCCATTAAAAAAAGAAACCTGCCTTGCGTGTGTAGAAAGATGTCGTTGTTTTCATAAGTCGGCCCCGACCCCATCCTGACAAAATCTATGGACATTCTCAGTGCTTTTTCAAGAGGCAATTCCACTTTCTGGTTTTTCTTTGAAGATGTTTCGCTTCTCATCCAAGAAGTTTCTTCAGCTCTGACTGGATGGTGTGGAATACAGTGAGCCATGTGTAGATTTGGGGAAATAAAACAACCACTTCAAACACACATGGCACAACATAGGAGAACAAACCCATGATGACAAGATTAAGCAGTCCATCTGCATTTAAAAGGCAAAGGCCACTCTTTTGAAGACAACAAAGTCCATATTTTGGACAGAGGAGACTGCTGGTTTGAAAGAGGGGTTAAAGAGGCCATCTATGTCAAAATTGAACAACCCTCTTCAACGGAAGTCCTTTTAGCAGTTCAAAGAAGGCTCCACACCCATTTGCACCACTCAGAGACCCTGAGGACACAGATGAACCTCCAAGCAGCCTCAACGACTCTCTAAAAAGAAGGCAAATGACCAGCTGTTTACATCCTTCCATTCCCCATCATCCAGTCAGAGCTGAGGAAGGTTCTTGGATGAGAAGCGAAACATCTTCAAAGGAAAGCCGGAAAGTGGAGTTGCCTCTTGAAAAAACACCTTTGGGACATCCTGACAAAGATATATTCAAAAATATATAAAATATTCAAATATATAAATATAATATTCAAAAATATAAAAAAAGGATGTGATTTCCTCTGATCATAATTTACTGAATCCACATGTGTTTCCTGTGAGACTGTGAGTATTTGTTGAGAATATCCTTATGACCCCAGAAGGACATTGTACCATCTACCATTTCACACACACACAAAAATGAAAATAGAATCAAGAATCTCCTTGTTTTGTCTGGTCCATGCAGTATATTTCTTTGTTTTCAGCAAAATCTCCTGTCCTCCACTGAACACAGCTTCCTGTTTGGGGTGGAATAAGGGAAAAGAAGCCAAACATTTACAGGTATTAATTAGCTTAACAGTATGAGGGTGTTGGTCACTGTCACTGGCCGTGCTTTTAGCAAAGGACCCGATCAGTGGTCCATCTTTGTGGAAATCTTTACCAGGCCAAACCATTGTTGTCAATAGCGTGCAATGATTCAGGTTCTCCAGAGCTCTCCTCCCAACCAGGTGTCCTCTTAGGTTCATGATGGCTTACCTATGGCATGCGTCCCACAGGTGGCACGCAGAGCCATTTGTGCCAGCACGTGAGCTGCAAGCAAATTTACCTCACTGCACATGCACGCACCTCACAACTGATTTTCGGCCAGTTTGAGGTCTTTTTCGGCCTCCCAAAGGCTTGAGGAAGGCTTCTTCAGGCTTTGCAGGCCAAAAACTAGTCCTGTTTTGTCACTTCCTGTTTTTCCAAAAATACCGGAAGTGATGAAACAGGGCTAGTTTTCGGCCTGCAAAAGCTTGCTGAAGCCTTCCTCAAGCAGTGCAGTGCAGCTAAGGGGGTGGCGGAGGTGGATGGGGATTGCGCGTGCATGCGCAGGGGGCTTGGGGGCATGCACATTGCCTTCTGGGTGCTGGCACATGAGCGTGAGCCTGCAAGCGCGCACACAATTTTTGGCACAGGAGCCCAAAAAGATTATCCACCACTGTCCTAGCTGTTGTTGTTGGGATCTGGAGACTAGAACATGTGGAAGGCACCAAGGCCCTGTAGGGTAGCTGGGATCTCCGGGTGGGACTTCACGCTTGGCATGAGAAGGCTTCTACAAATGAGTCACCTGCATCTCCAGTTCAGCAACCACTCAGTGGAGACGGCCTTGGATCCCAGAGATCTCCAGCTTAAAAGAATAATATGGATGGATATGCTTTGATAATGAAGAGTTGCTGCTATAAGAAAGTCCAGGTTATCCTCGACATACGACAGTTAACTGAGTAACTGTTCAAAGTTACAACGGCACTTGAAAAAGTGACTTATGACCATTTTTCACACTTAATGAACATTGTAGCACGGTCACGGGATTTACATTCAGCTGCTTGACAACTGACTCACATTTATGACGGTTGCAGCATCCTGGAGGCATGGGATCAAATCCAGATGCCTGGCAACTGACTCATTTTTATGATGGTTTGCAGTGTCCAGGGGTCATGTGATCCCCTTTTGCAGCCTTCTGACAAGCAAAGTCAAGAGGGAAACCAGTTTCGCTTAACAACCGTGCTGCTAACTTTTAACAGCTACAGTGATTTGTTTTACAGACATGGCCAAAAAATGGCACAAAACTCCCTTAAGTTTCTCAGCAACATAAATTTGGGGCTCAGATGTAAGACGACCTGGACAGAATTGCACTGAATGCACTTTTAACAATTGTCTTGCTTAGCGATAGAAATTTTCGGCTGGATTGTGGTTGTAAGTCAAGGACTATCCTTATTTAATTTGGAGACCCCATGATACGACCTGTTTATGGCGCCTCTGTCTGTTATTCTCATCCATTCACTGCCATTCTGAACTTTCCTGCCTGCTTCCCTGCTGAATACTAAAATCCTGATGTAAGATTAATAGTGTTATTAATAATTACTTCTGCTTTTTAAAGTACATGGACAGTTACCTACTAAGCAGGTAAAGGTAGAGTGTAAAGTGCTCCTGTGTAATTTCAGGGTTGGAGCCTTTTATCACAGTGTGCATATTTCTTTTTCAATCAGGCTAAAGTCACTTGGATCATTGCATTAATTAATTTTAAAGCAATATTTTCATTACCGCTACATTACCTCTGCTAATAGTTTTGCGAAATGTGTATTGGAGAAATGCCACCTAAACTGAAACGTCACCGTGATTAAATCAGTTATTTTATAATGCCACAGTGGTAGAAGAATATTTACAGTAGTTCAATGGTATTTCATTAATATTCCTATTTTTAAAAGAAATCATGGCTGGAAAAAAAAACATACTACAGATAGTCCTTGACTTATGACTACAATTGAACCCAACATTTATGTTAAGTGAGAAATTGGTTAAGCGCATTTGCCCTATTTTACGATTTTTTTACGCCATGTTTGTTAAGTGAATCACTGCCTTGCTTAAATTAATAATGTTGTTAAATGAATCCGGTTTCCCCATTGACTTTGCTTGTCAGAAGGTCGCAAAAGGGGATCACGTGACCCTTGGGACATTGCAATTGTCATAAATGCGAGTCAGTTATCAAGCATTCAAATGTAAATTGCATGACCCTGGGGATGGTGTAACGGTTGTTAAGTGTGAAAAAGGTCGTAAGTCACTTTTTTTCAGTGCTGTTATAACTTGGGACTTTGATCACTAAATGAACTGCTGTAAGTTGAGTACTGCCTGTAATTACCTAAATAACAAACTGATCCTACCTCAAAAGATTGAGTCCATCTGTCTTATACCATCAAATTTCTATTAGACATCTATACCTGTGATGGTGACACAGGTACCACAGGTGGCATGCAGAGCCATTTGTGCTGGCACTCGAGCTGCAGACAAACTTACTTCACTGCACATGTGCATGACTCACAGCTGATTTTTAGTGGGTTTGAGGCCTCTTTTGGCCTCCCAAAGGCTTGAGGAAGGCTTCTGCAGGCCGAAAACTAGCCCCGTTTCATCATTTCCTGTTTTTCCGAAAATACTGGAAGTGACGAAACTGGGCTAGTTTTTGGCCTGCAAAGCCTGCAGAAGTCTTCTTCAAGCATTTGGGAGGCCAAAAAAGGCCTCAGACTGGCTGAAAATCAGTTGTGAGGCGCAGTACAGGTAAGGGGGTGGCAGGGGATGAATGGGATTGCACATGCATGTGTACGGGGCGTGGGGGGGGGTGCATTGCCTTCTGGGTGCTGGCATGCGAGCATGAAACCGCGTGCATAATTTTTGGCACAGGAGCCCAAAAAGGATAGCCACCACTGATCTATACAGTAGCAACTAAATCCTGTCAGCTGACATGGTGAAAAAGAGAAAAAGATGACTTATATGGGGAAAAATGCAGTTTTTCTCCTCAGCATAGAAAATCAATTGTAATTTTACTTGTCAAACAGCAAAGAAAAGAAGGATCAGGGATAGGAACGACTGGGTGTAGTTCTAATTGAAGGAAAACACGCATGTGATACTCAAGATTTAGCCTGTCATTTTCTTATAGAAGTGAATTCCAGTGTAATGTACCACTGTAAAAACAAACCACTGTCACAAAATCACACAAAAACAGAAAGAATAAAAGAAGAAGCATAAAATCGAAAGGAGTTGAGACCAATGAAGAACATCTCTAAGCAAGTGGAAACCTAATATGCAACCTAATGTACAGGTCGTCATTGATCTTGGAGTCTTAGTAGACAACCAGCTAAATAGGAGCCAGCAGTGTGCAGCAGCAGCCCAAAAAGTTAATGCAATCCTAAGTTGTATTAACAGAGGGATATAATCAAGATCAAGGGAGGTGCTAATACCACTCTATAAAGCCTTAGTAAAACCATACCTAGAGTACTGCATCCAGTGTTGGTTACCACATTATGAAAAAGATGTTGAGACTCTAGAAAAAGTACGGAGAAGAGCAACCAGGATGGTTGGGGGACTGGAGACTAAAACATATGAAGAACGGTTACAGGAACTGGGCCTGGCTAGTCTGGTGAAGAGAAGGACCAGGGGAGAGAGGATAGCGGTCTTCCAATATTTGACACAGAGAGGAAGGGGTCAAGCTATTTTCTAAAGCTCCTAAAGGCCAGATAAAGAATAATGGATGGAAGCTGAACAAAGAGAGATTTAACCTGGAAATAAGGAGAAACTTTCTGACAGTGGGAACAATCAACCCATGGAACAGCTTTGCCCTCGGAAGTTGTGGGATCTTTATCCCTGGATACTTTCAAGAGATTCGACTGCCATTTGTCAGAAATGGTGTAGTGTCTCCCTCTTGGGCAGAGGATTGGACTACATGACCTACAAGTTCCTTTCCAACTCTGATTATTTGTTAATCTGTTATCTGACTTGCAACAGTTCACTGTTCTGTTAGTGATCATTCAAAGTAACAAGGCCACTGAAAAAAAGGAATTTATGACCATTTTCACACTTCAGACCATTACAGCATCCCCATGGTCACAGGATTTACATTTGGATACTTGTCAAGTGGTTCATATTTATGAACAGTTGCGGTGTTCCCCTTTTGCGAACTTCTGACCAGCAAAGTCAATAGGGAAGTCAGATTCACTTAACAACCATATTACTAACTTAACATCACTGATTCACTTAACAAACGTGGCAAGAAAAGTGGTAAAAAATTGGGTGAAACTCACTTAACCAACGTCTCAATTAGCAACATACTTTTCGGGCTCGATTGTGCTCACTTATCGATGACTACCTGTACTTTATGTATAAGGAGTCTCGTTGGCGCAGTGGTTAGAGTGCAGTATTGCAAGCTACTCCTACTGCAATTTGGCAGTTCGAATCCCACCAGGCTTAAGGTTGACTCAGCCTTCCATCCTTCCGAGGTGGGTAAAATGAGGACCCAGATTATTGGGGTCAAATAGGCTGACTCTGTAAACCGCTTAGAGAGGGCTGTAAATCACTGTAAAGCGGTATATAAGTCTAAGTGCTATTGCTATTCCCCAACCTGGTGCCCTCAAATACAACAAGTTACAACTGTCATCAGGATGGTGATGGAAGAAGAAAAGAGGCAGAAGCTGTACACCGATCTGTCCTGAGAGACCTCATAATTGGGATGAGTTGAGAGAAAGAGTTCCAGTAAATGCCTCATAGTACCTGGTTTTTATTTCAAGACGTTTTGCTTCTCATCCAAGAAACCTCTGAGATCTGAAGAAGCTTCTTGGATGAGAAATGAAACTTCTTCAAAGAAGAGCCAGAAAAGTCCAGTTGCCTCTTTGAAAAAAGCACTTTTGGGACAACTATGACCTGGATGACTGAGAATCTCCATAGACATCTGCTTTGAGAGTGCAGCTCTGAGCTTTTCTAAAAGGGTCCTCCTAGATAACTTTCCGTCCTCTTTCTCAGAAGTCTATCTCTTTAAATTAGAGGCCATTTTCTCTACAATAGAAGAGGATCTTTGGTGAGCACCAAGGAGACGAAAGAGATTTTGAGGACTAGAGATACCAACTAGTTGTGAATGGGTTTATTTGTCTCTGGCAACCAAGTGCAGAGTCTTTGTTTATGGAGAGAGAGGATTGGAAATTGATAGTTTGCCTCCTCCTTAAGAGGGTCTCCCTGGATCCAGAGTGTTAGATAATTATTGTTCAATCTCCCATCTTTCCACTTGAAAAAAGATTGTTCAGACTGTAGCAAGAGACCAAGCTTAGAGTACCCTAGAGCAGGGGCCCTCAACTCCTGGTTCTGCAGCCCAATACAGGACCATGGATCATTGGGAACTGGGATGTGCAAGCAGTGGGCAAAAACACAGAAACATCCCCTCTTCCTCCTGCAGTTGATCCGGAAAGGTTGGGGACCCTTGCCCTGTAGGAAATAGATAATCTGAAGCCTTATCTAGTTCCAGAGTATGCAGGGATGGAATGTAAGTTCCCAGGAACCATGAATCACAGGTGGAGTTGCTCCCTAGTAGTTTATTTATTGAGTTCCCCTGTTGATAGAAATCTTGCCAGACTGAAGCAACAATCTGCATAACTACTAGATATGCTAGATATTGCTAAGGAGGGTCTATTTTTGCCCTTTTCCTGCATACCAAAGACTCTGCACTTCATTATCTCTTTGCTCTCTGGGAAAGGGCCCCTCCCTTCTGGGAATCCAGACTGCATTCCACCGCAACTGGTCACCTTTTTCATCCTAGTGGATGTCCTCTGTCAGGATTTAGATTGGGTAGTGCACCAGAAATGAGGAGGTGATAAGCCACCTGGGAAAGCCAAGGAAAATCATCAAAACCATACCCCCCCCCCCCACGAAAGTTAGAATATTTTGGACATTGATGTGACACCCGGACAAATATGGCATACTTTACTTAATCCTCCAGGGAAAGATTGAAGGCAGAAGAAGAACACCACGGCTTCAAAATCTAAAATACTGGTTTGGAGAAAACTCAGCAGCACTTTTTCGTGTGGCTGTAGACAAAAATAGGATTGCCAACATGATCACCAATGTCCGGTGACGGATATAGGAGGAGGAGGAGAAGGAGGAGGAGGGGGAGGAGAAGAAGAAGAAGAAAGGAAGAAGGAAAAGGAGAAAAAGGAGAAAGGAAAAGAAGAAGAAGAATGCCTATCCCAGTCTTGCTAAATCTCTCGGAAGCTTTTAACTCGATTGACCGTGGTGTCTTTCTGGACCAGCTTTGGAATTGTGGGACATTATTTTACAGTGATTCTTCCCTTCCTTAATGGACAATTTCAGTGGGTGTTGACAGGAGAGAAGTTGTCTTGGATGTCCCCTTCTGGGATGTCATTGGAGGTGGTTCCCTTCTGTTTGATATCTCCGTAAACCTACTGGTTGAGCTCATCTGTCAGTTTGGGGTACAGCATCACCAGTATCTGAAATGATACTCAGTTCTAAATTTGTACAACAAGTTGTATTAGTGAGGCTATTGAGGTCTTACTGTCTGAAAACTGTGAGCATCTGAATGGGAGAGAACAGAAGATTTACTGTATGTTCCAAATTATGTTTAGCTGAGGGGGAAAAAAAATCTTGTAAGGTAGTTTGTGATGTTGTTATTGTTGTTGGTTGCAAAGTCACGTCTAACCCATCGCAACCCCGTAGACAACGTTCCTCCAGGCCTTCCTGTCCTCTACCATCCTCTTTTTATTTGTTTTATTTTATTTATTTATATTTATATTATTATTTATTTATTGTATTTTATTTTACTATTATTTTAATTGCTTTCTGTTGGCTCTTGATGTTATTTTTCTGCTCAGATAAGCCTTAATGGATTGTCTATCCTCTTGAATGGAGCTTTTCAATAGGGAAGCAATTAGCATATTCTTTTTTGATAAACAGAGAGATATGTTGGCAAATGTGGATGTTTTTTTATTTTTTATTTACTGTGCATTGCTTGTCGTCTTGGATTTCTCTTGCCACAGAGCATCTGCTGTTTTTGTCTGTTATCTCTGTTAGACGCCACAATACAGGCTGTTGTCTCAGCTGCCTTTCCTATTGTGGGATTCAAGGGGGTGGGGAAGGGCTGGATGGGGAAAGGGCAGCAAAACAAATATGCTTGCTGAAATCCAGATCAGTTGATAAGCCAAACCTTGTATATTTTTGGTGGGATATACCACTCTGGAAAAAGGAATCCTGGGGTGATGCACAGTGGTGGGATTAAAAAAAAATTATTACCGGTTCTGTGGGCTTGATGGGAATGGCTTGGTGGGCGTGGGGAGGTTGCTGCAACATCCCCATTCTCTCCCCACCCCACTAACCTGCTTTCCAGCTCCGTTCTCCTCTGCAGGGCAACCAAAGAAGACCCAGCCGATCAGCTGGGACTTGGGAGGGGGAGAATAGATGGGAATGGGGCCAGTCAGAGGTGGTATTCGCTAGTTCTCCGAACTCCTCAAAATTTCTTCTACTGGTTCTCCAGAACTGGTCAGAACCTGCTGAATGCCACCTCTGTGCATTTTGGGCTTACCTGTTAACACCTGAGCATTGGAAAACATATTATCAGGGAGCTTGGACTTTTAAAATCATGTATGTGGTGATGAAGAGATGATGATGTACATGGCCTTTAGATAACATGATAGAAAGCAGATTGTTGCAAACATTATAATGTCCATATTGTTCGTCATTACTGTCTTTTCTAGTATTTCAAAAGTACTCTACTGTCCCTATATTGTAGATAGATTATAGGTAGTCCTTGACTTACGTTCACAATGGAGCCCCCAAATTTATGTTGCTAAGTAAGACAGTTGAGTCAGTTTTGCCCCACTTTTTTAATGACCTTCCTTGCCACCGTTGTTAAATGGATCACTGAAGCTGTCAAGTTAGTAGCCCGGTTGTGAAGTGAATCTGGTTTTCCCATTGAGTTTGCTTGTCAGAAGGTCACAAAAGGGGATCACGTGACTTCGGGACACCCACTGCAACCGTCGTAAAAACAAGTCGGTTGCCAAACATCTGGATTTGGATCACGTGGCCATGAGGATGCTGCAATGGTCGTGTGAAAAACTGTCTTTAAGTTGCTTTTTTCAGTGCCGTTGTAACTTTGAGCGGTTGCTGAATGAATGGTTGTAAGCAGCTGCGATTCTATCGGTTCGGACCGGTTCTATAGAACTGGTTGTTATGATTCTACAAAGTTCAGAGAATCGGCAAATCATGCCCCTGGCTGACTGCAATTTGGCAGTTTTAATCCCACCAGGTTGAATATTGACTCAGCCTTCCATCCTTCTGAGGTGGGTAAAATGAGGACCCAAAATTGTTGGGGGCAATAGGCTGATTCTGTAAATTGCTTAGAGAGGGCTGTAAAAGCACTGCGAAAGCAATATTTAAGTCCAAGTGCTATTGCTATTATAAATGTGGCCTTTTCCTAACCATTAAGGGCCTAGTGATCATTTTGCTTCATGTAATGAAACCTGTCACATATTTGTTCTTTGTCTTTTAGAAGTTTAGATTTTAGTTTGCAAATCAAAAACTTGGCCCGAAGCCCATGAGTTACGATGCTGAGTGTCAGTTAAAACATAGATTTCCCAGTTTGGCTGATTGTCTGTTTGGGTTTCATGTGGATTGCCCAATCATCTTTCTTATCTGATTAAATTGAGGCAGGCTTTTAAAATTCTCCTGAAACAAGAACCAAACTGCTAGTTGCAGATGGGTGTGTCAGGAATAATCCATCATTTAAAGGTGGTTTTTTTGTTTTTGTTTTTGCATCAAAGTTGGCATATGGAGCTGTTGTGGTTGGCTGTTTGCAATCTGGAAAATAAGTTCAATTTGTCCCCCAAGCAGAAGGGGGAAATTGACAATCCATATTAGGTGTAGTGTTTATTCCTTCCTGGGCTCTGAAGATGTATCCTCACAGAGTTTGAACAGTGAGTCTCGGTTAGGTTTTGCCCATCTGTCTGTGTGTCTGTCTTTATATAGCATGGCATTCTTCTCAAGGTGTTTAAGAGTATTTAAAAATAAAAAAATAAAGTTTAAGCGTAAGAGTTAACATACATTCATTGGAGAAAGCAGTTATGTTTTGAAGAATTAGCAGTCAAAGGAAACCAGGCTGAGAAAGACATGATACCAGTTTTCCGATGTCTCAGGGGCTGCCACAAAGAAGAGGGAGTAAAACTATTCTCCAAAGCACCTGAGGGAGGACAAGCAGCAATGGGTGGAAACTAATCAAGGAGAGAAGCTACCTAGAACTAAGGAGACATTTCCTGACAGTCAGAACAATAAATCAGTGGAACAACTTGCCTGCAGAAGTTGTGAATGCTCCAACACTGGAAGCTTTTAAGAAGAGTTTAAAACCATTAAAATCATAACCATTTGTCTGAAATGGCATAGGGATTCCTGCCTGAGCAAGGGGATGGACTAGAAGACTTTTAGGGTCCCTTCCAACTCTGTTATTCCGAACACGGTGGCTGGACACCATCAAAGCTGACCTCAGCCAGAGTGTCTAACTTAGAATGACTCAAAGAAGCAGTACAAGATTGGAAGATGTGGAGAGACCTGGCCCATAAAATCGTCGAGAGTCGGACATGACCGAATGGATAACATTGTCATCATCAATGTAAATTAATGAATTAAAAGCTCAGTGAAAGAGAGGTATGAGGGTGAAGGTTCGTTCTCTGAGCTTGGTTGATTTCCAAACGTTACGTTACCAGGCTAGGTAACATCTTCAGCAGAGTTTAGGGCAGTGGTGGCTAACCTTTTGGGCCTCCTGTGCCAAAAATTACACACGCATCAACACACACACACTTGCATGCCAGCACCCAGAATGCAATGTGCACCCCTCCACACCACGCCCCCTACACATGCAATTCTCCCCCCCCCCGTGACCCCCTTACCTGCACAGCACCTCACAGCTGATTTTTTGGCTGGTTTGAGGCCTTTTTCAGCCCCGCAGAGGCTTGGAAAAAGCCTCTGAAAGGCTTTTCAGACTGAATTATAGGCCCATTTCCTCACTCCCGGCTTTACAGGAAGTGATGAAATGGGCCTATAATTTGTCCTGAAAAGCCTTACAGAGGCTTTTTCCAAGCCTCAAATCAACGGAATAAATCAGCTGTAAAGCGCACGCATGTGCAGAGAGGTAAGTTTGTCTGCGGCTCATGTGCGAACACAAATGGCTCTGCGTGCCACTTGTGGCATGTGTGCTGTAGGTTCGCCGTCATGGGTTTAGGGGATGTCAGAATGAATCTTCACCCTCATCCTACAGGCAAGCTACAAATATTCGCCACTATTGCAAAGAGAGGGATCGTTTGTTTTCCTAAATAGTGGGAAAGTAAAGGTCAAAGCCATCTCCTCGGAGACCACATCCCATAGCTGAAGAAGACCTTGAGAATTACTGAGCTTCTGGCAATTGAGTCATCTTCAGAAGGGCTTTTCCTACTCATGGAAGTGTCCCTGCTGGTTCATAGTGAGAGAGGTGCATATGTTCAGTTCTTAAGCTATTTAAGTTATTAAAAGTCAACACAACAGCTTAAACTGGTTGTATCGACTTGTTACTAGCCTAGATCATTCAGTAATCCTGCTTAAAAGCACAGGGCAGCAGCCAAGAAGGGATACAGCTAGTGTCAATAAATGTCACTGAGCCTGACCCATTCAGGAGGGGCTGCAGTGGATGCACTACTCATATGTATGCAGTTGTTCCTTGCACAAGCTTGGCCTGCAAAGAGGTGACAATTTGAGGAGCATTCCCAGATGGGATTCTCAACTTATTTTGACCATGTCATGCAGGGGGATTCACTGGAGAAAGCGGTTGTGCTTGGAGTCCGCAGAAATTCTCAGTCATCCAGGCCATGGCTGCCTCAATGCTCCCACACCATTCATGGATGTTCATCCCAGATTGTGTGGCTGGAGGTCTGTGGAGATTCTCGGTCATCCAGATCACGGTTGTCCTCAGGATGCTTTTTCTCTGGAGGTGACTGGTCTTTTATTTTTTATTTTGAAGACGTTTTGCTTCTCATCCAAGAAGCTTCTTCAAGAGGTTTCTTTGGATGAGAGGCAAGGCGTCTTCAGGGGAGGAAATGGGTATGTGTGCCCAGTTGCCTTCTGGGCAAGCACCTTTGGGACAATTGTGCTTGGAAGAGTAAGCAGTAAAAGGAAACCAGGTTGCTAAAGAACACAGTGGCTGGACACCATCCATAAATGCTGGCATCATCCTGAACATAGAACAGAGGTCCCCGAACTTGGAAATTTAAGGCTTGTGGACTTCAACTCCCAGAATTCTCCAGTCAGCTATGCTATGCCATCACTTAGTAAAGACTTCCTGTATTGAAAAACCTCAAAGGCTCAAATCCATCAGATTGTCCGGAAGGTTACAAGAGTTGATGGACTTGAAAGTCACCAGATGGTGAGGAGAAACTAGCATGATCTAATTTCTGGAGTAGATCATCTCCCAGAGTAATCCTGATGAACCCAGATAGAAATAGGTCCAGACAATCGGTTTCGTCAAAATGCAACAAATTGCACCATCTTGTCCAGGAATGGATTATTTGAGATTGGCTTGGATTATAGTTGTAGACATTTTCCAGGTTAGCTAGAGGAGATCTTACCTGGTGTCATTTAAAAAGATAAGAATATATACTGTATGTCCAAACGAACATTGATTA
The DNA here is from genome assembly GCA_015471245.1 of Laticauda colubrina. NCBI lineage: Eukaryota > Metazoa > Chordata > Lepidosauria > Squamata > Elapidae > Laticauda > Laticauda colubrina. The sequence continues at coordinate 3,749,504 of BLBF01000066.1, forward strand.
ACTCCTTAACTATAGGATCGGTCTCACATTGCCCATTTCAATCAACCAGGAGAAGGTAAGTTTCTGGGGAAAAAATGATATGAGTAGACCACAATTGAGTCCAAAATTTCTGTTGTGAAGTGAGACATTTGTTAATTGAGTTTTGCCCCATTTTACGACCTTTCTTGCCACAGTTGTTAAGTGAATCTTCACAGTTGATAAGTTAACAGCCTGGTTGTTAAGTGAATCCGGCTTCCCCATTGATTTTGGTTGCAAATGTTGATCACCTGACCTCAGGAGACAGCAGTGGTCATACATATGAGCCAGTTGCCCAGCATCTGGATTTGGATTGCATGTTCATGGGGATGCTACGAAGGTTGTAAGTGTGAAAAACAATCACAAGTCACTTTTTCCAGTGCCATTGTGGCTTTGAACGGCCACTAAATGAACTGTTTTAAGTCTGTAATTGTACTACTCCGCCGGGTCCGACGTGTCAAAACGGCGCCCTGAGGGCCCCAATGAGGAGGGTAGGGACAGTGATGGCATTATGTCGGACAGGGCTTTCATGCTGCTTCTCTGGCCTTGCCGCTGCGCCTGCCGGAGCCCGTGCCAAAATGTTTATGTTTTTACTGGCAGAGGGTTGCAGGAGGCCATCGCAGCTGGAAATGGAGCTCAGGAGCCCGTTTTCACTGGCACAGTCCTTGGACCATCACAGGCGCGCCCTGACACAAGTGATGTCAAGCTGGCCATGTCCATCCCAGGACCCCAAAGTCAAACACAATCCTGATGCAGCCCCCAATGAAATTGAGTTTGACACCCCTGTGTCAAAGCCTTTCTCAAGACTTCACATAGTATCTGTGATTTGCAGAAATTTATAGCTAGTCCTTGACTTCACGGCCATAATTGGGACAAGAATTTTGATCCCTAAGCAGCAGTCATTAAATGATTCATCACAGGACCAGACCTGCTTTTATGACTGTTTTTACTGTGGTTGTTAAGTAAATCTTGCAGCAGTTAAGTGAATCATGTGGTCATTAAGTAAACCCAGTTTCCTCTGTTAACTTTGCTTGACAGAAATCGGCTGGGTATCTCTCAAACTGCAATCAGCCGATGGCAGGATGCTGCAACCAGTCATAAGGATGAGCTAGTTGCCAAGCATCCAAATCACAATCCCTGGAGTGAAGTGACAGTTGTTTCTTCAAGGACAAGTTGGGTGCCATTTTCGGTGCCATTCAGTGGTGGTATTCTACCGGTTCTGCCCAGTTCTGGCGAGCCGGTAGCAGCGATGAGTAGCGGAGACTGAACCAGTTCTCTCCACCCATCTGCTGTTGGGCCCACCAGCCTGTCTGGGCTCCCATACTCAATTTTATCCGCTGAATTTGAAGCGCAGCTGCTTTGCATGGCACAGAATAGTGCCGCACAGCAGCTGCTGAAGTGACCGGGATCGTGCAGGCTTGCAGGAGGTGAGGTAGAACGCCCACCGAACCACTGGCAAAAATATTTGAATCCCACCACTGCTCTCGTTGTAACTCCAAAGTTCTCATTCCAAACCATCTTTACAACGAATGATCAGATGGTTTGGAATTATCTGCATTATAGAAGTTGTGTTTTGTTGGTTTTATAGATTTATTGAGTACTATAAAACAAGACCTGCGAGGTCCCTTCCAACTCTGTTACTCTGTTTACTTTTCTGTTAACTTTATCTTTTTTTTTTCTCTCCCACAGTTCAACCTGCTTATTAGAATCATTCTCACGCTTATAGTTGGATCCCATCAATCATAGATGTCTTCTTTTTTGTTTCACATTCCTGGTGAAATGTCCCAAGCATGTTTGATCCAAGCCCTGATTACTGTGTAGGTGCCTTGAAAGAGGAACTAGTAGTATGAAACTGGGCTTTTTATGGAATAGGTTAAAGGCTAAAACATGCATGGGCCAGTAAATTCTTGTTTCTGTTTAGCAGAGGTAGACCGATTACACCAAACATGGAACAATAATAGGGAATCTTCCATCAATCCTAATTAGCCAAGATGGTTTTGTGAAGCTTGAACAGACACAGAATTTACTCAAAAGCAAGTGTTTAGGGTAGACCGACAGTACATTGGTTGGGGGATAAGCATCTTGCAGATATAAGTTTAAAAGATATTATTTTTTTTCTCCAAAGCACAAGAGGGCAGGAAAAGAAGCAGTGGGTGGAAGTTTGTTAAAGAGTGATACAACCTGGAAATAAGGAGAAAATTTTCTGAGAGCAAGAATAATTAATAATGGAATAGCTTGCTTCCAGGAGTTGTGAGTGCTGCAAGACTGGAGGTTTTCAAAAATAGAATAACCGGGATGGTCTATATGGCCTCAGATGCAGTCCCCTCCAGTTCTGTGACTCTGTTTTATGAAATACAAAATATTCACTGGTTCTATGTACAGAAGACATTTGTATATCTGGAGCTAATCCAGTAGAAATTACTTCATCAACAAAATTAAAAAAATATAGCCCACATGTGAATAAAACAATATTCCACTAAGGATTATCTTTGAGGTTTTTTATATTTGTTCTTCATCTGATGCTATTTTTCAACCACATTAAGTTGCTAATTCTTAAGTCAGAGTGTAAGAGGAATTATTCAGGCATAATACTAATCTTAATGCAAGATCAGTGGCATTTGAAATCATGTAAAGCCATTGGAGCAAAACTGATCCAGATAGAATTGTTTGTATTTGTGCAAATAAAATAAATAGCTATTTGTTTCATGTCCTGATTTTGAATTTCTTTTCTTTTTTTGTTTTTTTGTACTGTATGCTGCCAAGGGTGGAACTTCTACTGGTGACAAATAAAAAGAGTATGTAATGAAAGAAAAACAAAGGCCTCATATCTGCTAAGAAGCGATTAACTTTGGAAGTACTAAAATACAGAGTAAACAGAAGCTTAATAGGATAGAATTAAATTTCTGGGCTTGTATGTCAGACTTCCTGAATCTGACCTTGGATCCTATTAAAACACATCTAAAAACAATTTGACATTTTTGGCAACATATCTGTCAGTGGTCCCGCTCCTATATAATAATTTCTCTAGTTACACTAATCTGGGAGTGCCCATTTCCACAATGCCTGGGAGGACTGCAGGAAATTAAAATCGTATCCGGCTGCTAAGCCTAGTTCAGGGTCAGACAAAGGAATTAGTTGAGGCTCTCACCAGCACATGAAACCCAGGAAGACTAATGTTTTATATCTAGCTCACCTTTTTTCATTGCAGCTGTGACACCCAGCAAAATTACACTTGCTCATCTCTCCCCCTCCCCTCAAGGATGGTATCCTGGACTCACACTTCCCCTTCCGACAACCCTCTGAGGTGGGTTAGTTTATGGACAAGAGTCTGTCTGATGCAAAAATCCAAACAACTGCTAGGTGGCAGGAGAAGATCAGCTTTTCCTGTTTCTCTTTGCTGCCACCTAGAGGTTGTGATCCAGATTTTTGCAGCTTAGAAATGGTGGAAACCTTTTTTTACACATACCCTGGATGTAGTAGCAGTTTAGCTTCATGATAGAGATGGATGATAATAGAATAATTCTAAATGAAAAGGAATTTGATTGCAGTCAGATACCATTCAGAGAGAAGATCTTATGTGATTGAGGAATAAGCTTGTAGGGGTTTGGTTTGTAATACAATAGGAAGTCATAGTGGTAGGTTTCACCCATTGTAGTAAACTGAAAAGAAACAAACGATGGTCTGACATCTGTACCCAGAGTTCCCACTACCTTCTCCCTCCCATTTGGGGCATCTGCCTTGAGGGTGGGTATTGCAGTCAGGATAAGGGGTACAAAAACTAAAGGCAAGCAGAGTGTGAGAACAGGTTAATAGGATCGACATATAGCAGGGGCATTAAACTCTGTTTCATTGAGGGTCGCATCAAGGTTGTGTTTGACCTTGGAGGGGTGGGGAGAGCATGGCAGAAGTGGTATTCAGTAGGTTCTGACCAGTTCTGGAGAATCGGTAGTGGAAATTTTGAGTAGTTTGGAGAACCGGCAAATCCCACCTCTGACTGGCTCCGCCCCCATTTCTTCTCTGCCTCCCAAGTCCCAGCGGATTGGCTGGGTCTTCTTTTGTTGCCCTGCACAAGAGAACGGAGCTGGAAAGCAGGTTAGTGGGATGGGGAGGGAATGGGATTTTGCAGTAACCTTCCCCTGGAGTGGGTTGGGAATGGAGATTTTACAGTATTCTTCCCCTGTCATGCCCACCAAACTACGCCCACCAGGCCATGTCCACCAGTCATGCCTACAGAACCAGTAGTAAAAAATTTTGAATCCCACCACTGGAGCATGGCCATGGTGGACGTGGCCAGCTCGGTGTCACTCATGCCGGGAGCACCTGTGGTGGCCCAAGCGCTCTGCCAGGAACAATGGAGCTCCATTGTCCCTGGCAGAGGGTTGCAAGAGGTCATCACAGCCGAAAACAGAGCTCAGGTGGGCCACAGGCAGCCCACCCAAGCTCTGATTTTGCCAGCAGAAGCACTGTGTGCTGGTCCTTTGCTGCTTTCCAGGGTAGCCCCACAGGCCAGATCTAAGCACCCCAGTTTGACAAACAAACCTCAGATTCTGCTGTTCCAAGATTTCATCCGAGTTCGAAATGTAAATACATAAATATTAGATTAGAGACACGCCATGGGCCCATCCCCTCAGCTTGAAAAAGAGAGCAAGGTGGGTGCAAGGGAGTGGCGGTTGAGAATATAGCCTCCATACATATTTCTTCTCCCTTTGCACACATGCACATGCAGAGAATTGAAGAAAAAAAATTGGGGCTGCTGGTTCCTTGTTTATGTTATATTTAGCAACATTGAAGGGACACACCTCCAGAATTGGCTTTGTCCTCAAGGGTTTTGTCGTGCTGCATTCTTGGAACAGGCTCCTTCTTTTAAACATAGGTTAAGCCTCGTAGGGCCGTGATCCAAGTATTTCTGTACAAGTCCTGCCAGTTGGGGACCTCATAGTTGCCAAACAGAGATTAGCTTCGCTTTCAGCTTCTGCTGAGTAAGTAAGAAACCTGCTGAAGATCTGCCACTTTCAATTATGGGCCTTCTCCACCCATTGAAGGAAGGTCTTTGGCAGTTTGGTTGATTAGGCTTCCCTGATGAGCAACAAGCAGGATTTAAGAAATTCAAAGTTTAGAAGGAATCCACAAAAGATTATAAGGAGATAAGGCAAAGAGAAGTTACCTGGAGGCCTAGAATTGCATGGTTTGGCCCAGGGGTCTTCAAACTCGACAGCTTTTAAGACTTGTGGACTTCAACTCCCAGAATTCCTCCTCCAGTCATGTTAAGCTCAGGAATTCTGGGAGTTGAAGTCCACATGTCTTGAACTTGCCAAGTTTGAAGACCCTAGGTCTGGCCAAACGTTCAGCTTGATTTCTAAAGTCCTGCCTGAATGTTGAGTTCAAAAGCTTTTCACTGTGGGTGGTGTTTGGGAGAAATGGAATGGAAAAAAGAGAACAGGGGGCCACACAAAGAGAAAGAAAAAGATGTCGAAGATAATTAATTTGAGACTTGTTTCCACCCAATCCTTGCTTCAGCCTTTCTGACCATCTAATCTCAGAATAACAAAGCTGGAAGAGACTTGGGAGGACTTCTAGTCCATCTTTCTGCTCAAACAGGAAACCCTATACCAGGGATGTCAAACTCAATTTAATTGAGGGCCGCATAAGGGCTGTGGTTGACCTCCGGGGAGGTGGGTGTGGCCAACTAGGTGGGCATGGCCAGCTTGATACCAGTCACTGGGCATGACTGGCTGACCAGGTGGGGCCAGCTGGGTGTGTGTGTGTGGCCAACTTGATGCCACTCCCCAAACGGCTGGTATATTTCCTCTTTGCATTGGGTATACCGGGGCAAAACCATGGTGGCCCAATGTTTCTCCTCTTCTCATTGGGCGACGAGGGCTGGCCCCTTACATTTTCCAGGACAGCCCTACAGGCTGGATCTGACCACATTGCGGTCCAGATGTGGCCCACGGGTCTTGAGTTTGACACATCTGCCCTATACCATTTCAGACAAATAGTTGTCCAATCACTTCTTAAAAATTTCCACTGTTGGAGCATTCACAACTTCTGGAAGCAAATTGTTCCACTGATTAATTGTTCTGACTGTCAGGAAATTTCTCCTTAGTTCTTGGTTGCTTCTCTCCTTGATTAGTTTCCACCCATGGCTTCTTGTCCTGTCCTCAGGTGCTTTGGAGAATAGCGTGACTCCCTCTTCTTTGTGGGAGCCCCTCAAATATTGGAACACTGCTATCATGTCTCCCCTAGTCTTTCTTTTCATTCGACTAGACATATCCAAGGAAGGTATTTATGAAAGAATAAACCTTGTTCCTCTCTGGTGGAAGGCAGCGGGGTTGAGATAAAGAAAATATCTGCCAGGTTCCAACTTTGACGTATTTCAGACTTGCAACATCTGAATGGACTTTGTTTTTTAGTCTTGTGAAATACTAATGAACTCCTGACTGTACCATAGGTAGAACATTTTTCTTTTCAAAGATGACTTTTTTTTTTAAGTGTGTGGATAACTCCTCAGCTTTGGGAGTTGAAATCCTTCGCATTTTTAAAGTAGCCAAGTTTGAAAAACACTGATGGACAGGTAGTCCTTGACTTAACAACCCCAATTCTGGAACCAGAATTTCCTTTGTTAAATCATAATGTGAGTCTCATCCAATTTTTTGTTAAACGAATCACTGCAGTTGCGAAGTGATCACATGGTCATTAAGACAATGCAGCTTCCCTGAGGACTTGGCTTGTTGGAAGTCAGTTGGGAAAGTCACAAACGGTAACCGCATGTTGTAACCATTGTAACTACATGCCATTTGCCAAGCGCCTAGATTTCTTGATCACGTGACACTGGGGATGCTGCTGCGCAAAGACTGTAAGCGCAAAGACTGGCTGTAAGTTTCAGTGCTGTTGTAGCTTTGAGCAGTTGCCAAATGAACGGTTGTCAGTAAAACCTGTAGAGCAGGGTGTCAAACTCAAGGCGCTTGGAACTGGCCCGCGGAGCTGCCCTGGAAACAGTGAAGGATTAGCCCGCAGTGCCTCTGCCAGCGGCCCTCCCGAGCTCTGTTTTCACTGGGAGAGGGTTGCAGGAGGCCATCGCAGCTGAAAACGGAGCTGGGGAGCCTGTTTTCGCTGGCAGAGTGCTCCGGCCACCACAGGCGCCCTCTGACATGAGTGATTTCATGCTGGCCATGCCCATCCTGCCCCCCCCCAAGGTCAAACACATGTGGCCTGATGCGGCCCTTAATGAAATAGAGTTTGACACCGCTACTCTCCAGAGTGTTAGATAATTCTGGAACACTAATTTGGACGGCGTCCTTCATCTTCCAGCTTTTGTTTAGCACAGAGGTTTCCAAACTTGGCAAGTTTAAGATTTGTGGACTTCAACTCCCAGAATTTTGGGAATTGAAGTCCACGAGTCTCAAACTTGCCAAGTTTGGGGACCCCTGCTTCAGCACAACAAAGGGCAGGTTCAGGGAATGTGGCTTGATGATAAGCTAAATTAAAGGCTAGGACTTTTTTGTGAGGATGAGAGGAACCTAATAAATTAAAGGACAGCAGGATTGAGCCTTTTAAAACTATTTTTAACTTGTTTAAATAGTTGAAGACTTTGATTGTTGGTATAATAGTATGCCCAGCCCAGAGTCACATGAAAGTAAGATGGGTGGCCAAATACGTTATCAAATAAATAAATATCATAGAACGAGGAAGTTGTTAAAGACAACAAGGAGCAATGCTGTTATTTGTTTTAAATTACAGCAGGAATAATATTTTTGTTTCGGCTCTCTCCTTTTTCCACTCCAGGACCTGCTTATTTTCTTGGCCTGTAGCCTCTGATTTGTCAGGGGGTGGTTTTGTGTGTGTGTGTGATTTGGACCCCTGATTCAGCCAGGGCAGTGCAATGGTTATAGGATGATGGAGTTATGTTGCTTGTGGAGTGAAATAAATAAAGATAAGGGTTATGCGCATAAGGAGCTTCTGATGGCTTAGAGTGGAATTTCCTGTCTATATATGGCTGAATAGAAATTCTCCTTTTTGGCAATCCTTCTCAAGTCTCAGGATGAGATCAGCTAGGGAAGCCCCCTTCCTTCCCCCGATGAGACAAGACAGGCAACGAATACGATAATTCAGCTTTAGTTCAAACATCTCCCCTGCCTTTCGTGAAACGCAGCCCTTTACCCCAAGAATTGATGGAAATCATTAAAAAAAATTTTTTTATTGATTTTAAAACAAACACAAACAAACATAACATAAAAACATAAACCATCCTCCATCTATATACATACAGTGTGCTGGTTTATTTACATATTATTTTGTGCAACCATTTCGTAGTCTTCTATTACAATTACATTATATATCTTCTCGTACTTTCAATCAAATATCAAGGACATTAATATCTTTATTAATCATTGACTATACTTTTATTCATTCATATTTTATAAGATAATCATATTTTACTTAGTTTATTTTACAACAATTCATATTGTCCTCCCAGATCTATCCTAGGATCATTTTGTAAATATAATTAAAAAAGAAAAAATACATCTTTATATGTTTATTATTTTCTAAAAATCTACATATTCCATTACTGTATTTTATTATCTAACCACTGATAGAATAGATCCCAAACTTTGTAAAATTGTTTATCATCTTGTTCTCCAATTTCAAATGTCAATCTACTCATTTCAGCACATTCCAATATTTTCTTAATAATCTCCTCCTGTAATGGTATCTTCTCATTTTTCCAGTTTTTAGCAAATACAATCTTAGCTGCTGTTAATACATTTACAATCAGATGTTTCAAATCTTTATTATATATTTCAGGCAAAATTCCCAATAAAAAAATCTCTGGTTTCAGGTTCATATGCTTATGTGTCATTTTTTCCAGCCACATGTGGATTTTAGTCCAATATTTTTTAGCGTCCAGGCATGTCCACCACATATAGTAATATGAGCCAGGTATCTGATGTCATTTCCAACACTTTTCAGACTTATCCTTGAACATCCCTGCCATTCTTGTCGGGGGAAAGTGCCATCTGTAAAACATCTTACACAAATTTTCTTTATATACTGTTGACATTGTCATTTTATATTTTTGAAACCACAATTTTTGCCATTTCTCTAAGTCAATCCCATATCCAAAATTCTTCCCCCAAGCAATCATAGTTTCTTTAATTTGTTCTTCTAATTTAATTTCTAATAAATATCCATATAATTTTTTAATTACCTTTTCATCAGCACCTGTCAAAATCTTATCTAAATTGTTCAATTTATCATAAAACTTTCTGTTTTAATATCTTTATCATACCTTGATTGTATTTGCGCATATGAAAACCAATTCATTTTTATACCTTGTTCCTCTAATTTTTGCATAGATTTAAGTTCACCCTTTTCATTCAATATTTCACCATATCTAACTGTTCCTTTTTGTATATTATAGGATAAGAAAATGCCTCAATAGTCGATAACCAGACTGGGATTTTCAAATAACATTGTCTTTTAATCTCCCAGTTTAACCACAGAGACTCCCATATATAATGTCTTCTAAAGTACCCCTGTGTTTTCGTTCTTTTATACCACAAAAAAGCATGTCACTTCTAATGTCAACAATCTAGTATTTCTTAATGTTATCCATTCCTTTACCCACATCAATTTCATAGCTTGATACAACTCCCAATTAGGCAAGCCAAATCCTCCTCTTATTCTAGCATCTTGCAAAAGTTTTAACTTTATTCTCGCCTTCTTACCTTGCCATATATATTTCAACACGATTTTATTTAAATCTTCAAAATAATCTTTCCCAAGCCTGATTGGAATTGTTTGGAACAAATATAAAATTTTGGGTAATGTATTCATCTTGATTGTTGATATTCTCCCTATCAGTGACAGTTGTAAATTTTCCCATTTTGCCAAATCTTGCGCTATCTGCTGCTTAAGTTTAATATAGTTAATATAGTTATTTCCAGGATGGAAATCATATTTTTATGGCTCATTCTCACTTGATCAAGTTCCAAGAAAGGCATATTTCTCCATTTAAAGATTTGCAGTTTGGGGTTGGGTTCCACCCGCCTCTTCCTGAGCTAGTTTTAAATTAAAAACGAGTAGCTCCTGACAAAGACAGATGATGATTTATAACTGGAACCGTAAGGGAGAAGAATGTCCATTTAAAGCTACTTTCAGTGGATTTTGGCAGAAAAGGCTGTAGCGGAGGGATCTGGGGGAAGAGTTTCCCCCACCCTTTTACTGGTAAATTTATTTTAAGAAATCCCAAGTTAAAAAAATAATCATCCTAAACTGTGTCCAGTCATTCTGATAATCCTCCAAGGAGGGGCATTCTGTAAGCCTTCTTCTCTTTCTTTCTTTCTTTCTTTCTTTCTTTCTTTCTTTCTTTCTTTCTTTCTTCCTTCCTTCCTTCCTTCCTTCCTTCCTTCCTTCCTTCCTTCCTTCCTTCCTTCCTTCCTTCCTTCCTTCCTT
>BLBF01000066.1:3760443-3777795 GCA_015471245.1 Laticauda colubrina
TCTTTTCTTTTCTTTTCTTTTCTTTTCTTTTCTTTTCTTTTCTTTTCTTTTCTTTTCTTTTCTTTTCTTTTTTCCTTTCCTTTCCTTTCCTTTCCTTTCCTTTCCTTTCCTTTTCCTTTTCCTTTTCCTTTTCCTTTTCCTTTTCCTTTCCTTTCCTTTCCTTACTTCCCTCTCTCTCTCTCTCTCTTCCTTTTTTTGGCATTTTAAGGAGCGAAATGGGCTGAAAGGATTTAAATATAGCACTTCACCCCTTAACACCCATCCTCCCTGGAGTCATTTTTCATATTTTGGAAGGGGCCTTCTGAGTGTTTTAATTCCCCAGGTTCATCCAAATTGCTGAGCTGCAGATGCTGGGAGCGGACAGCTGCTTAAAGTTACAAATAAGCCATCTGCTCCTGCAGCATCTTAATCCAGCCAGTAGCATCTCAGAGATTTTCACGTTTGCATTTACTTTCTTCTTCCCCACAATTTCAGGGTGGGAAGGGCTAAAATAACCATGACTCTTCCAAATCTCTTCTTGGAGTGCCCCTTCCTCTGCCCTAATTCTGCCATTTGTTAAGAAACGGCCAACTCCCTTATTCTTTGCAGAGGCTGGAGGGCCCATTCATCTAAATGGCATGGGTGGCAGCTGTAAGGCGGCCTTTTGCCTCCCGATTTGCTCCCTGTTTTGTTCTGTTTGGGTGTCTCCCTGGCAACCCTGCAAGCCCACAGATGCAAATGCTGACAAGATGAAAATGTTCTCTGGGGGCAAACACTGTCTGTGGGATCCAGATTAGCTAGTGGATTTGAGGAGGGGAAACAGTCTGTTCCTATAGCATTGGATTGACGGCTGTAGACCTTTGGGGGGAGTGTCATTTGCCTATCTCTACGATTGGTGTATAATGACCTGGCCAATTGCCTCCAGTCCTTGGCAACGGTTGCTAAGAGAGTTCCCCATGATCTTTGTTCCGTCTGGAAAAACGCGAGGTAGACTGGGTTCCAACAAACAAAGTCTTTATTGAAGCAAGCAACAGTAACAGAACAGTTTGGCTGAAGCCGCGGCAGCCTTTTTATACAGGCCTGCCTGCTGGCTTGTAGCCAATGGCAGCTATTTGACTTTGCCGCCTTTCAGCGGCTCTTTTGGATTGGTTCCTAATGAACCAATCCAATGCTTAGTCTTTTAGCCAATCAGATTGCATAGTTTGGAGAATACCATTTTATACAGAACACCCCTCCCCCCCTTAGTTTAGTCCTACGTGGGTGACGTAGTCGCGCAGGTAGGTGGGGCTTCTTCTGACTCTACTTGACTTGCGCGGTTCATTCTTGCTGGAGACTTTGAGCGGTTCGGATGGGATCGCTGTCTCGCCGGCTCTTCTCCATGGAACAGTCTGGAAGGGTGAGTCAGCAAGAGTTGCTCAGGCCAGTGGTTTTGCCGTTTCCTCCTGGTTTTCCCAGGCAGGTCGAGCTGGCTTTGCTGGCCCCTTCCAGGACAGGTTCCTCTTCCTGTGGATTATTTCTGCCAGTTTCATCTTACCGGAAGTGTTCTTTTTGCTCTTTTTGATTGGTTAGATGTTCTGGGTTTATTTTTAACAGTTTTTTTTTTCTTCAGTATTATTTTCTTGTATCTCCCCCCCCTTTGGTTTTGTTTTCGTCGATTTTTATTGTTGGAGGTTGCACGGTCGTATTTCGCTCAATATTTCGGGAACGAAGCTGGTCTATGTGCCTCTTCCATTCCCTGCCATTGTCTACAGTCAGACGGTAGGACCGTTATTTGTGTGATTGTGGCAGGAAGCCATAGAGGGTCCCTGGTAAAATTCTTTGCGTAGACTAGGTCGCCAATTTCAAATGTGCAGAAACGGCTGGAGGAGTCGGGGGGTTTCTCAAAGGTGTCATTTGGATGTAACCTATCCAAATGTGATCTAAGTTTCCTCCCCATTAACAATTCTGCCAGGCTTTTGTTAGTTACAGTGCTGGGGGTGATATGTTGGAGGGTGAGTAAACGGTCCACTTTATCCTGGACATCCCCCTGGGTCCATTTTCTCCAAACCCTCCTTGGTAAACCTGATCATTCTCTCAGCCCTACGATATGCCGCCGGGTGGGCTGGCGCAGTTAGTGCATGGCGTATGCCTAAAGAGGCTAGGTACTGTTCAAATTGTATAGCGGTCAGTTGTGGCCCATTGTCGGACAGTAGGACGTCGAGCAACCCATGGGTTGCGAATAGCTTGTTTAGCTTTTTAATAACGGCGTCGGTTGTTGTAGATGACATTACTGTGACTTCTAACCAATTCGAGTATGCATCTACAACAATCAAGAATGTATGCCCCCTGGTCGGACCCGCAAAATCAATATGGATCCGAGACCAGGGGCCTCGTGGGGTCTCCCAGTCCCTTATAGGAGCTTGTGGTGGTAATAGCCTGGTTTTCTGGCATTTATTGCATGTGGCAACCCAGTACTCAATATCTCTGTCTAAACCAGGCCACCATACATAGCTCCTAGCCAGGCTTTTCATTTTCACGATGCCTGGGTGGCCTTCATGAAGCATACCCAACACTCAATTTGGAAGGAATTACCACCCGATCACCCCACAATAAACACCCCTTTTGTATTGACAGTTCAGTCTGTCTGGTCCGGAAAGGTTTAAAGTTTTCAGTTTTTTGGTTTTCCTGCCAACCTTTACCTACCCAATTTAAAATGCAGACAGTCACTGGGTCTTTAGCGGTTGCTCTGGTGACATCATGTGCAGATATTGGTAGCTCGGGGCAGGCTTCTATTTGCAGGGTGGTAATTATTGGCGCCGGGTCTTCCTCCGTCATTGGCAGCAGTGTTCGACTTAATGCACCTGCATGGGAGATCTGTTTCCCGGGTCAATGTATCAAAGTGTAGGAGTACGCTGCTAGGAATTCTGACCATCTAGTCATTCGAGGAAATAAAATGTTCGGTGTGGGTTTGTTTCCCGCCAAAATTCCTAGTAGTGGTTTATGATCAGTTACGATTGAAAATTTTCTCCCATAGAGGTACTCGTGAAAACGTTTAACTCCAGCGACAATTGCCAGGGCTTCTCTGTCTAGTTGACTATAGTTGCGTCCTGCTTTAGAAAGTGTTCTCGAGTAAAAGGCGACGGGTGCCTCTCTCCCGTCAGGCAATTGGTGGCTCAGGATGGCACCGACTCGAAACGGTGAGGCGTCACAGGGGACCATCAATGGAAGTGTGTTACTAAACTGAATAAGAACGGTGTCTGAGGTTAACAGATTTTTTATGCCTTGGAATGCTTTTTGTTCTCTATGCCCCCAAGTCCAACTAGTTTTCTTATCCAATAAACGATGTAACGGTTCTGCTATCGTTGCTTTGTGAGGGAGGAATACGTTATAGAAGTTTATTAGACCCAAAAATGCTTGTAACTCCGTTTTGTTTTTTGGCTGTGGTGCGTCTCTAATAGCCTTGATTTTTTTTTCTGTAGGGTGTATACTCTCGCCGTCAATTAAATAACCCAAAAATTCGACGCAGTCAGTCATTAAACAGCATTTTTATTTTTTGACTTTCAGGCCGGATTCTCTAAATTTTGTTGGCACTTCTTTCAGTCTTGTCTCTAATTGGGTCGTGTTTTTATCCGAAATAAGGATGTCCTCAAAATTGGAACGACCCCTTTAATTCCATTTAATAGGCGTTCCATAAGGCTTTGGAAAATGCCTGGGGCAACGCTCACTCCAAATTGAAGTCTGTTACATTTGAATGCCTCTCTGTGAGTTACTATTGTTTGTGCCTCGGCCGTTATTGGGTCTACTGGAAGCTGTTGATATGCCTGGGCTAAATCAAGCTTGGCAAAAATTTTTCCTCCCCCTAGCGAGTGCAGTAAATGTTGTACGATTGGCACAGGGTATGCGCTTTGCTGCAACGCATGGTTCAGGGTAGCCTTGTAGTCTCCGCAGATGCGTACCGACCCATCAGGTGTTACTTAACAGGTGTTAACAGGTGTTACTATTGGTGTCTCCCATCTAGTGTGGTCAATTGGTTCTATGACCCCTTGCTCAATTAATTTATTTAACTGTTCATCTATTTTGGCCTTTAAAGCAAAGGGGACTCGTCTGGCTTTTAATCTTCTAGGTGCTACCTGAGGGTCTAAACTAAAGGAAATTGGGGTTCCCCGGTACCTGCCTAAGGTGCCGTCGAAGACGTCCTGGAACTCTTGTATCAGGCTCTCTTCCCAGTCGGTTGCGGCTACTCGGCTCACCCCGGTCATTCCGATGCCCAATGGTGTGAACCATTCGATGCCCAGGAGGCTGGGGCGGTCCCGATTGACTATTGTTAGAGGCAGGACTTTAGCATGCTGCTTGTATGTGACTCAGAAATGTCCTAGACCTACCACAGGGATTTGGTTTCCTTGGTAGTCTTTTAAAGTTAATTTTTGTTTCCGGAGTTCTTTTAATTTGATGTTTGGAACCAGCTGTCTGATTGTGTTCCAAGACACCATTGACAGGAAGGATCCTGAGTCGACTTCCATCTCGCAGGGGCTCCCTTCAATTTTTACAACAATTTTGACCTTTCTCCCGTTTTCCGTCTGGGCGCTTCCAATAATGACAGTTTGATGGGTCTTTTCTCGGTTGCCGGTTCGTTTGTTGCGCTTCCATTTCTTTTCGGCTTGCTTTGCTTCAGCTGGTAGTGGGGAGTTACTGCGTCTGTTTGGGCTGTTATTTTTTCGATTCCTGCAGACTTTTTCGATGTGTCCCCTCTTCTTGCAAGCTTGGCAGATGGCATCAAGGAATCTGCAATTGGCTCGAGGGTGGTTTCCCCCGCAGCCAGCGCATTCCTGCCAATTTCTTTTTTCGTGCCTTTTTTTGTTGGCGTACAGGCGATGGACCTCATCGTCCTCATCTTCCCTTTCTGATGGACTGTCAAATTCTTCGTGATGAGTTGTGGTGGGAGCTTGCTTCTTTCCTCATAGTGGCCGCTGACTTTTTCGCGGCTTCTGCTGCTGTGGCTTCTGCGATTGCTTCAGCCACTGTGATATTGGGTTTATTTAGTAGTTTACTTTGTAAGTTAGAGTTTCTCAGACCTAGGACAACTTGATCTTGCATGGCTTCATCCAAGTTCAGGAACTTGCAAGCTCCCCCCAGTTGTCGGAGAGCTGCCACAAAGTCAGTGATGGTTTCGCCTTCCTTCTGATCCCTTTTGTAGAATTCGTGCCGTTTGATGAGATTTGACACTACCGGTGCGTAGTGGGCCTTTAACATTCGGTGAAGTTCAGACCAGGTCATTTGTTTCACGTCTCTGGGCTTCGCCAGTGCTTTGGCCATTTTAAATATGGTTGGTCCACAATGCGTTAGGAATACAGCCCTCTTCCGCTGGTCTGAAATCTCTTCCATTTCATTGCTCTCTTAAGAATATCAGGAAACGGTCTACGTGTGACTCCCAATCCTCTTCTTTGGGATTGAAGGGTGCGGGCGGCGCATTATTCCCAGCCATTACTTTAGTCTGGAATTCTTTCTGCCGCGTGCTCGGTCTCACGTTTAAGACGATCCCACCTTTGTCGCCAGTGTTCCGTCCAGAAAAACGTGAGGTAGACCGGGTTCCAACAAACAAACTCTTTATTGAAGCAAGCAACAGTAACGGAACAGTTTGGCTGAAGCCGTGGCAGCCTTTTTATACAGGCTTGCCTGCCGGCTTGTAGCCAATGGCAGCTATTTGACTTTGCCGCCTTTCAGCGGCTCTTTTGGATTGGTTCCTAATGAACCAATCCAATGCTTAGTCTTTTAGCCAATCAGATTGCATAGTTTGGAGTATGCCATTTTATACAGAACAGTCTTGGCATCCTCCAACTGTTCCCATGAGGGTCTGTCTTGTGGATCAAGCAGTCAGGAGGATTTGGAAGCAACGCCTTGTTGTTCTGAGTTATCAGTCGTTGCCAGCCTGGCTATAAATCAGGTCTTAAGTAGCACATTCGATGCACATTAGCACAAAGTACCTAACTCAATCGAGAAGGATTTATTTATTCTATCCAGCACAGAGCAGTGGAAAGAGAGAGGCTACAAGTGTTGAAGTGCCAAAAAAACTTGGATTCTTCTCCCTGAACCTTCCCTTCTCCCTGAATCTCCTCAAATGTTAGTCCCAAATTGTCATTTACAAATGCAAGTTAAACAATTATATTATGGATTGATTGATTTATTCGATTTATCAGGCCACCACCCACATCACCTAATGACTCTGGGTAGCACACAATGTTAAATAAAAATGTACATAATTAACAAACTTTTTTAAAAATGCCATAAATAAAAACACACTGCAGCCAGAGAATCATAAAATGGCCTTCAACGTGGTTAG
The DNA here is from genome assembly GCA_015471245.1 of Laticauda colubrina. Taxonomy (NCBI): domain Eukaryota; kingdom Metazoa; phylum Chordata; class Lepidosauria; order Squamata; family Elapidae; genus Laticauda; species Laticauda colubrina. Next base: position 3,766,739 of record BLBF01000066.1, read on the forward strand.
GAAGTTGGCTCCACAAACACCTGTCTCTCTCTCACACACATATACATTTCCTTTGTTTGTTCAATTAAAAAATAAAATAAAATTCCAAATAATTCACGAATAAATAATCAAGTAGAAATTGGATAAATGTGGAAAAAGGAAACAACGGTGGAATCAATAACAATTGCTGTACCTGGTGCTGTGCCAAAGATTTGGAAAAGCTGTTGGATACAGTCAAAGCAGAAGGAATTTCAATTTGTCAACTACAAAAAGTCACAGTATTTGGAACAGGGCATATGTTATGACAATGTTCTCTAGATAACCTAGATCCGATTGTCAAAAAATACCAAATGAAATTAGAATTATCGTAGAAAATGAAGAAGTTAAAGTGCTCTGGGATTTTAGAATTCAGAGACAGGCACCTGCCACATAACATGCTAAACTTAATTGTCAGGTAGAAAAACAAAAAAAGTCTGGATAGTGGACATGGCAGTAGCTGGAGACTGCAGAATAGAAGAAAAAGAACTGGAGAAGATAACAAAATACAAAACCTGCAAATAGAAATAGACCGACTGTGGCAAAAGAAAGCAAAGTCCTAGGGATAGTAATAGGCGCCTTGGGTCCAATCCCAAAACAACTGGAGCACCACTTGAACACCATCACTATTGACAAATAATAATGTTTTTGTTCTGGTGCCTCTTGGTTTTCAAAATAAAAACCCCTGGCATTCCAAATGTTGTGGCTGGAAAAATAATTGTAAGCTCCTAGTAAAAGAAACTAAAACAGCTACAGGTCTGTAGTAAAAAATTTATGCTTGCAAGCTTGGGGTCAATAAGGCTACTTGTCAGAAAAGTGAAACTTTAGTGGTGGTTATACTATGTTTTACTGGAAAGGGACTATGCTACCATGAAAATCATATCACCTGGTGACTAATGCAGAATTTACATTATAAGAAGAGTTCAACATATTTATGGGGTTGGTGTTTGTAAGAGATGCAATTTTTGCAAACTGCAGAGATGCAATTTTTCATGGTCACAGGAAGAAAAAAAAACTTCTCAGCAGTTACTTTATCAGGAACTATAATAGTGAAACTATGTTTTGGTAGAGTTTTCTTTTTAAAGGCTGAGTGACTGTTAAAAATTGCCAGTAATTCAGACTAGTAGAAAATGCTCCCTTCTTTAACTCACAGGAGGGTTATTTCAATTTCCTCTTGCATCTTGAGGGTTGGCTGATACCCAAAGTAGCTGCATCTCAAACCTGGGATATTTTAGGCTCTAAAAAGACTTAGATTCTACACTTTTAGAAGGATAATTCATGGATGAGAAGAAATTGGTCTTCTGTTCCCCTTGCTGTACCTGTCCCCATCTCCTAAATATAAGCATCTTTCTCTCTCTGTTGACCTGGCTTGGTGTTGGCCCTTATGGGGAAGCATGGATTTAACCTGTTCTTGTCTGTCACATGTTTGTGGTTGTGTACATTGCCTGGGGCTGTAGTTCTCTGTCTCCAATATGATCAAAGAATAGAATTGCACACGTACAAATCACATTATGCTTTGGTTTACTTTTAAGGCATCCTTTTTTGCTCTCTAAGTTGAACAATCACCTTAATACAGGTAGTTCTCAACTTGTGACCATAATGGAGTCTGGAATTACAGTCACAAGTTGTGTATGCAGTCATTAAGCAGGTCCGATTTTTTGTCATTTTTGCACCAAATGTTATGTGAATATGGAGGTTGTTAAATGAATTCATTTTACTCAATGGGTATTTCTTTTTTACCAGAAACTGACAAAAAAAACATTGAAAATTGTGGGTATGTGACTTTGAGATGATAAAGATGAGCTAGTTGTGATTGTGATTGTGGCCATAAAGATACCCTAGTTGCCAACTGTCCAAAATGTAATCATTTGACTCTCCCTCCCTCCCTCCCTCTCCTCTCTCCATTATTATCTTCAAAATCAGGTCATAAATAGCTTTTTTTCAGGGGAGGGAGTGTTTCCTGTAACTTTGAACAATTGCTAAGTCCAACATACTTTCCTCTTCCTATGTTCTCCACAATAGAAACCTGTGAGGTGAGTTTGGCTAAGAGAAACTCACCCACCAGATGGTTTTTGTTGTAGAGCGGCGGAATAACCTGAGGCAAACACGGAGCGAACTTCAGCTTTTACTTTATTGTAGCAATAAAGGGTTGCCGCAGCTGCCGCACTAACAAGGCAGCCAGCTGGTGGACAACATCTGATGCCATTTGACAGCTCCCTTTTATAGCCAGCTGTCAAACGGCATCAGCCAATAGGAACGGTCCGTGTTCCCACTGGAAACACGAACCGGAGTGAAGACTTCAGCTCAGTCTTTCCCGAACGCCACACTCCTTTCCCCCAGAACAGAGCATGCATAGTCCTTCAGATAACTCGGGCGCTTGCGCAGGCGGCGAGATCTTCTAAGTCCTGACAAAGCTGCTGCTGGAAGGAACTTCTCTGCTTGTTGGGCAACCTCTGGTGCCGATGAAGCTGGTGTCTCAGCTTCAGGTGTCTCTGGGCGAGGGACAGATGGCTGTTCAGGTAGGCTTGCATTCCTGTCATACCCACGGGAAGTTTTTTGGGCTCCGTCCGTTTCTCTGTTGCAGGAACGTCTTGAGGGCCATCTGCAGATGAATTCCAACGCCTTTTAAGTTGATCGATATGGCAGTGCCAGATGCGCCCGTCTTGCAGTTGAACCCTGTAAGACTTAGGACCAGTTACTGCCACAATCTGCGCAGGCATCCATAAAGAGTGTCCCACATAGTTCTGGGCATAGACCTGGTCATTCTCAGTGAACTCCCTTGCCTGGCTATTTGACCCAAGGGGCGTGACTGGGGTTTAATGCAGATGGAGTCTGTCTAGAGTGGTCCTCAGGCATCTACCCATGAGAAGTTCAGCCAGAGACCTATTAGTAGTGGCACAGGGAGTTGTGTGCTAGGTAGGAGAAACTTAGCGAGCCTAGAGTGCCAATCTATAGGCCCAAACCTTGCCAGGGCCTCCTTAACTGATCTGGCTGCTTTTTTAGCCAGGCCATTACAAGCAGGATGAAAAGGAGCTGTAAGTGAGTGCCTTATTCCTAGGTTGGCTAGGAAAAACTCAAACTCACAGGAAGTAAACTGGGGTCCGTTATCAGACACAATGGTGTCAGGGAGGCCATGGGTAGCGAATATCCTTGACAGAGCCTTAGTGACAGCTTCTGAACTTGTGGTGGTCATCAAGGTCAGCTCTACCCATTTAGAAAAAGAATTGACCATCACCAGGAATGTACACCCATGAACGGGGCCAGCCAGATCAATATGCACCCGGGACCAAAGGGCTATGGAATCTTCCCACCTTCCTGGAGTGGATGTGGGTGGAGCAGGTCTGGTAGCTTGGCATGGCCGACAAGCATTCACTCAACTTGTAATCTGAGCATCCATGCCTGGCCACCATACTTAACTACGAGCTAGGCCTTCATCCTGACAATGCCGGGATGGCCCTCATGCAGGACCTTTAAAACCGAGTTTTGCAACTTGGAAGGGATAACTACCCTAGTTCCCCAAAGTAGACAGCCTTGTCAAGAAGATAGTTCTTGCTGGCAAGTTTTGAAAGATACGAATTCGGGGGCGTAAGGAATCACCAGCCACCCCCTTCCCACCCAGCCAAGAACTTGGCCGATTACCTTGTCCCTGGCAGAATGGGCAGCGATATTAAGGGCAGTGATGGGAAGTTTGAGATCGTTGATCTTGGAACACAGCATTAGTTGGTGCAGGATCCTCCACGGGAACAGGCACGGGGCAGCGACGAAGAGCATCAGCATGGCATAGACTCTTGCCAGGTCAATGAATCAGTGTATAGGAATAGGTAGCCAGAAATAAAGTCCACCTGGTCATCCTTGGAGACAAAATCTGAGGAGTTTGTCTTTCGCCTGACAGAAGGCCTAACAGAGGCTTGTGATCCTTAATCAACTTGAAATAGTGTCCATATAGAAACTCATGGATTTTTTTGACAGAAGCAACTGCAGCCAAAGCCTCCTTGTCAATTTGGCTGTAGTTGCGCTCAACTGGGGAAAAAGTTCTGAAGAAAAAGGCAATGGGTGCCTCAGTACCGTTAGGCAGTCTATGACTTAAAACAGCACCTATGCCAAAAGGAGAAGCATCTGCTGCTAAAACTAAAGGTAAATGTCTATTAAATTGGATCAGGACAGCATTGGATGTAAGTAATGATTTGACAGCATGGAAGGCATGGGCTTCCCTAGGTCCCCAGTGCCAGGGGGACTGTTTATCCAGGAATCTGTGCAGAGGCTCTGCAACAGAAGCTTTATATGGCAAAAACGAAGCGTAAAAGTTAAGAAGTCCTAAAAAGGCCTGGAGCTGAGTTTTGTTAGTTGGCGTGGGTGCCTCATGGATAGCCCTTACTTTGGATTTGATTGGGTGAATACCAGAGGCGTCAATTCTGTATCCCAAAAACTCTACCTGTGGGATGGCAATAGTGCACTTGTCTTTCTTTAACTTAAGACCATGCTTTCTGAAACGATCGAGGACTGCTCTGACTCTTTGCAGTAACTGAGGCTTGTCAAGGGCAGATATTAAAATATCATCAAAATACGAGATTATGCCCGGTAATCCTTCAAGAAATCTTTCCATTAAGGATTGGAAAATTCCTGGAGCCACACTTATGCCAAATTGGAGGCGCCTACATTTGAAAGCACCCCTGTGTGTTACAATAGTTTGAAGTTCAGTGGCTGTGTCATCAACAGGGAACTGTTGATAGGCCTATGACATGTCTAATTTCACGAAAATGGTTCCTGGCTCAAAGGAATGTAGTAGGTGCTGGATAACAGGGACTGGATAAGCGCTGATTTGTAAATATTTATTCAATGAAGTCTTGTAATCTGCACAGATTCTTACACTACCATCTTTCTTTAGGGTTGTCATTACTGGGGTTTCCCATTTTTGCGAAGTCCACAGACTGTAATACACCTTGTTTAATTAATTTGTCAAGCTCCATGTCTAATTTGGGGCAGATTGCAAAAGTTACCCTACGAGGCTTTAAATGGAGGGTCCAAGTTGAAAGATATTAGAGCTCCTGAATAACAACCAAGCTCCTCGCTGAACACATCAGCATAGTCATTAAACAAGGTGTCCACTTCAGCATTTGTAACAGAGTGGATTCTGCTTCTTATGGAGGCCAAGGGCTAGGAACCAGTCTAACCCCAACAGGCTAGGGAGGGCACCATCCACTACTACTAAAGGCAAGTGACCTTTAAAATTTAGAAATTGTACAAAAAACTTGCCATTTCCAATGACTGGGATGGTTCTGCGTTGGTAGTCACGTAGGGTTAACTGGCAGCCGTGAAGCTGCTTCTTAGCCATTCTGGGAAGTAGTTGTTTCAAGGTGCTCCATGAGATGATGGACAGTGATGAGCCTTTGTCAACCTCCATCCTGCGAGGTTTCCCTTCTATAGAAACAAAAACAAGTGATTTTGTTAGAGCCTTTGTTAGTCAGCTTGGCTTGATAGCAGGTAAAACAGTCTTCAACTTGTTTTTGGAAATGTTGGGTTGTCTGAGGCTTTTGGGCAAAAGTCTTTCCTGCTTGACAGATACTGGCTAAATGACCCTTCCTTTGGCATTTTAGACAAATGGCATTCCTGAACTTGCAGGATGCCCTGAGGTGGTTTCTACCACAGCTTAGACAAATGGGCTGAGATCTTGGAGGTAGATTGGGGTTTGGCCTGTTCTCCCCTTGATTGGTTCTTTGCTGCCCGCGGTGATTTACATTATTAGCCTCTTCATAGCCTTCTTCTCAGGGGAGGCTTCATCGTAATGGATGGCTGAGCCTGAATTTCTGCTGCTAAAAGTGCTGATAGTTCAGCAGCTTGAGACTCTTCAATTGCTAATTTAAGGGTTAAATCCCCTTTGGCAATAAACGCCTTTGTAGCCTTAAATCCCTAACTCCACAAACTAGTTGGTCTAATAACATGTCTTCCAGAGTCTCTAAACCCACAATGCAAGGCAACTGTTCGTAGGGCAGCCATGTATCCACTAATAGTCTCTCCCTCAGCCTGAACTTGTCTCCTAAAAGCATGACGCCTGGCAATTCAGGATGGCTCAGGGGAATAGTGGTTGGAAAGAATTTCCTGCAATTCTTCCCATGGAATAATTAATTGAATTGAACGTGGAGCCAATAATGCCGTAGCAGTGTCAAATACTGTGGCTCCGCAAAAACTTAAAAAGTAGGACTTTTTCCTATGGTTGGAAATGTCAGCAAGGTCTATGGCATCTAGGAAACAGTCAAATTGGTTTCTGTAGGATTCCCATGTTTCCGCTGTTGGTCTGAAAGGCGGGAATGCAGGGTTCGAAGTCATCTTGACTCAACGGTGCCGGATCTGTCGAGGAGAGTTGAAATTCGCGCTCGCAAATAGTGACAGTAGTTCTTAAAGTGACATTCAGCTCGGTAGTGACTTCAGCTCTTTTTGTCGTGACTTCGCTCAGTGATTCTTTGCCCAGTTGCCTTTTATATGTATCCCGCCCTCATCTCCAGTGTGGTAGAGTGGCGGAATAACCTGAGGCAAACACGAAGCAAGCTTCAGTTTTTACTTTATTGTAGCAATAAAGGGTTGCCGCGGCTGCCGCGCTAACAAGACAGCCAGCTGGTGGACAACAGCTGATCCGTTTGACAGCTCCCTTTTATAGCCAGCTGTCAAACTGCATCAGCCAATAGGAACGGTCCGTATTCCTGCTGGAAACACGGACCGGACTGAAGACTTCAGCTCAGTCTTTCCCGAATGCCATAGCTTTCATGGCTCAGGCAGGACTAGAACTCACAGTCTCCTGTTTTCTAGCCTGATGCTTTAACCACGACACCAAGCTGGCTCTTTTTATGGCAGGGATCTTCAAACTTGACAGCTTTAACACTTGTGGACTTCAACTCCCAGAATTCCTCCTCCAGTCATGTTAGCTCAGGAATTCTGGGAGTGGAAATCCACAAGTCTTAAACTTGCCAAGTTTGAAGAGCCTTGATTGTATATGCAGAGAACAAGAAAACTTGTTTTGTCCAAGGAGTTTATAGTATACATGGAAATGGAGAGGCCCCCACTGTCTCTCCAGTTGTGGCCCCAATTTGAATTCCAGTTGATCAAAGGAGTTGAGAAAGAGTTCGCCCAATAGGCGGGTGTGAGGAAAGATTTTAAAATGGCTGACCAACTTTTCTGTATGGTAGGAGAAGGTATTAAAGCAATATGTGGGGATAAGTGGCAGTAATGTAAAGTGGGTAGAACCATATATAGGGAGTCATCCAGGTCATGGTTGCCCCAAAGGTGCTTTTTCAAAAGGCAATTAGACTTTCTTAGTTTTTCCTTGAAGACATTTTGCTTCTCATTCAAGAAACTTCTTCAGTTCATGGTAGAATTGAAGAAGCTTCTTGGATGAGAAGTGAGACGTCTTCAAGGAAAAACAAAGGAAATCCAGTTGCTTTTTGAAAACACACTTTTGGGATTGGGTAGTGCCATGTTATGTCTTTGAGGCAAGGCAGATGTCACTTCTATTCTTCTGGCGTTTCGGGGAGGAATTTTGGAAAGTCTTAGATCAGAAATACTAACATTGGGCTTAAATTCTAATTTTGTTGAATTTCCTGCTTTTGAAAGATGGGAGACTTTGCTGCTGTTTTTCTGCACTTGTGGTCGGAAACCTCAATGGGCTGGCAGAAAAAAAAAAAGAAGAAGAAGTGATGTCAGCCTTGCCTGGTAAACCAGATAGGAACCACGCTCAGATGAGCTAATTCTACTTTATTGTAGAGCTACTTTGGCAAAGTCTTGAAATAATTCCCTCATCTCCCTTATAGTCTGAGAAATTAAGGGGATGTGTGTATTTCTTCTCATTCTCTTGTCACATCCACAATCCGCTTATGGGCTAGGCTGTCTCTTATCTGACTGATTCCTCAGCAGACTCTCTTCACCATATGCCTTTATAAGTTAGGCCTCCATTGTGTATAGATTACCCACCCCAGATGAGAAGGAAAAGGGAGCAATTTGGATCTAATGAGAAAGCCAGTGAAAAGAAACCAAGATTTTTTTTTTTAAAGAAGGAAAAAGATGATGGTGGAATTAGTAGAAATATTAGGTATTTTGGAAGAAGCAAGAAGGGATGAGGTGTAAAAGTAGAAGAAAGGATGTAAGAAAGGCTTTGTGTGAGAGAGGGGAAGGAGATGGAGAGGGCGAAGGAAGAAAGAAGGAAGGAAAAAGAAAAAGGAAGAAAGAAAGGAAAGAAGGAGGAAGGGAGAGAGAAAGAAAGAAAAAGGAAGAAGGAAGGGAAGGAGAGAAAGAAAGAAAAAGAAAGAAGGAAGGGAGGGAGAGAAAGAAAGAAGGAAGGAGGGAGGGAGAGAAAGAAAGAAAGAAAAAAAACAAAGGAGGGAGAAAAAGAAAAAAGGAGGAAGGAGAGAAAGAAAGAAAAGAAAGAAAGACAAGCTATTTGGCTATTCCTAGCACCAAGCAATTCAGTGACGATTGTCACCCTATTTCTGTAAAATGGCAGCCTCTAGTGGTGTTCACAGGGATTGCCGACCTTTTCCCAGGCATCCTGTCCTCTGTTTGAGGAAGTCAGGCATTGCAGTTCTCATACCCAGATAAATGAAACTCTTGTTACTCCTCTTGCTACTAAATCCAGAGCAATGTGAGCTATAGACCCAGCGTGATTTCTGCTGAACTGTGTGCGTTGCGGTTTGACGTTTGTATCTAAACCACTCTGTTTGGATTGGGCTTTTGCAGGCTGGCAGCGATGGAGCCAAAATTGGGAATTGCCCTTTCTCCCAGCGACTCTTTATGGTTCTCTGGCTCAAGGGAGTGACCTTCAATGTCACCACAGTGGACACCAAAAGGTAGGTGAGACAACACTTAATCCTGTCCTATTCCCCTGATCCTACTGGTCGGCTTCCTTCTCCATGCCACTTAGGACACAGGTGTGTCAAACTCAATTTCTTTATTTCTTTTAATAATTTTTATTAAAGTTTTACAAAATTTAAAAAAAAACCACAAAACATGTTTACAATTTTTGCAATTCGTTGTAGCATTGTTTTTCCCCATCTTCCATTATTCATATCTATATACATATATACATTGTTCATATTTCCCTACACATTATCTATTATTCCTGTTATCTATCCAAGCATACAATTTCTCCCAGACTGTATAGAATTCTCTTTTTTCCTTCTCTTGAAACTCCGTAGTAAGCTTATTCATTTCTGCACAATCCATCTTTTTTTTAATTAACATATTATCTGTGGGATTATCCTCCTATTTCCAATTTTGAGCATAGGCGATTCTCACTGCTTTCAGAATATGTATTATAAGATATTCAATTTCTTTTTTATATTGGCCTCTAATTATCTCCAAACTCAATTTCATTGAGGGCCGCATCAGGGCTGTGGTTGACTTTGGAGAGTTGAGTGGGCATGGCCAGCTTGACACCACTCCCCAAACTGTTGGCATGTTTCCTTTTCACACTGGGTAGACCAGGCCGAAGTGATGTGAGCTGGCCCCCTACATTTTCCAGGACAGCCCCACAGGCTGAATCTGACCACATTGCGGTCCTGATCCAGCCCACAGGCCTTGTATTTAACACCTGACTTAGGATTTCAGCTCTCAATATTCCCAGCTAAATACCACTCAGTTCTGGCAGCTGAAATCCCAAACCTATGGAAAGAAGTTGGGAGGTCCGGTCAAACTCATGAGCATATCCAGTTTATGCTACAGGTAATCCTCAACTTAAAACCATTTGTTTCGTGATCACTTGAAGTTACCATAGCCCTGAAAAAGGTGACTTATGGCCCAGTATTGACATTTAAACAACCATTGCAGCATCTCCAGGGTCACATGATCAAAATTTGGGCACTTTGCAATTAGCATGTATTTAGGACCGTTGCACTGTTCCTGATTGATCACCAATTGTAATCTTTTCCAGATAGTTTTCGACAAGCAAAGGCAATGAGGGAAGTCATATTGGCTTAATGACTGTACGAGTCACTTTAGAGCTGTAATGATGAACAAGTTGAACAAAGATGAACAAAATAATGAACAAGTTGGCGAAAGAAGTGTTAATAATACCACTGCCTGCTAAGGCCACACTTTGGAATCCTGCATCCAGTTTTGGTTGCCATGATGTAATAAAGATGTGGAGGCTCTAGAAAAAGTGCAGAGAAGAGCAACCAAGAGGATTAAGGGACTGGAGATTAAAACATATAAAGAAAGGTTGCTGGAACTGGATATGTCTAGTCTTAACGAAAAGAAGGACTAGAAGTGACATGATAGCAGTCTTCCAATATCTCGGGCTGTCACAAAGAAGAGGGAGTCAAGCTATTCTCCAAAGCAGTAGTTGACAACCAGTGGGCCTGGGGTCTGCAAGAAAATTTTGGTGGTCCACAGAGAAATGTCATCCCCACAAAGACTCATTTCTGGCAGAGTTTGTGGGAGAGAAAGAAAGACTTCTGCTGCTTAACTTGCATGAAGCCAAAAGTTTCTCTCTCTTTCTCCCCCTGAGAACGGAGCTGGAGACGGTATCCTGTGAACCCTAGGAAAATCCATAGGATCCATAGGAAGATCCATAGGATCCATAGGAAAACAGGGTGGGGAATTTTCCTGCAGACTTTTTGGGGGGATTTTCCCAGGGTCTCTGCTGCTTTCTGCAGAGACCCTGGGAAAATGTCACCAAGCTGCCCTGAGTCAAAATTCATAGTAGTGGTACACGGGATTTAGAATTATGAGTTTGGTGGTCCCAAAGGTTGGCGACCCCTGCTCCAAAGCACCTGAAGACAGAACAAGAAGCAATGGGTGAAAACTAATTGAGGAGAGAAGCAACCTATAAATTTCTCAACAGTTAAAACAATCAATCAGTGGAAGTTGTAAATGCTCCAACACTGGAAATTTTAAAGAAGAGTTGGATAACCATTTGTCTGAAATGGTGTAGGGTTTTTTGACAAGAAGACCTCCAAGGTCCTTCCAACTCTGCTATTCTATTCTATTCTATTCTATTCTATTCTATTCTATTCTACTCTACTCTACTCTACTCTACTCTACTCTACTCTACTCTACTC
>BLBF01000066.1:3777805-3805810 GCA_015471245.1 Laticauda colubrina
TCTACTCTACTCTACTCTACTCTACTCTACTCTACTCTACTCTACTCTACTCTACTCTACTGTATTCTATTCTATTCTAAAAAAGATGCAAAATAGGGCAAAACTCATTTAACAGCTGCCTTGTTTAGCAATGGAAATTTTGGGCTCAATTGTCATCATAAGACGAGGACTACCTGTGGATTAGCTGTCTCAAAGGTGCTTTTTCAAAAAGGCAACTGGACTGTTTTTTTCCTTGAAGGAAGAAGATGAAGACATTTCCCTTCTCATCCAAGAAGTTTCATCAGTTCTGATGGCGGCGGCTGGTGGGGGGCAAAATGGAAGAATAGGTTCTGACAGGATGGAGAGATTTGTGTGTGGAAGGATCGTGTTTCTTTGCAGTCATCTGGTCATTAGCCCTCTTTCTGAAGAGCCGTTGAGGCCACTTGGGACTTAATCCGTACAGGTTAGCTGTTTTTTTAATTCCTTGCTTACATTTCCCTCTTCTTTGTAGGAGAACCGAGGCCGTGCAGAAGCTCTGTCCTGGAGGCCAGCTCCCATTCCTGATGTACGGGACCGAGGTCCATACGGACACTAACAAGGTTGAAGAATTCCTGGAAGAAGTTCTGTGCCCTCCTAAGTAAGAACTAAACAAAGTGTGAACTTCGAACCGAATCTGGCAGCAGCCATTTTTCTGTTCCTCAGTTGCCACACAGAAAGGGAAGTGGGAAAGGAGCCATAGAGCTGATTGGCAAAGTGGATTTGGGGATATAGAAAGAATGTCATATGATGATGATGATTATTATTTTGCTTCTTCCTTAGGTATCCAAAGCTGGCTGCTAATAACCCAGAATCCAACACAGCTGGCCTTGATGTCTTTGCCAAATTCTCTGCTTATATCAAGAACTCAAACCCATCTCTCAATGCCAGTGAGTATCTTGGACCACAAGTCCTGTTATTGCTGTTTTTACGTGACTCTTGGGAATTCATTTCCTTCTTCCTTGCTTCTTGGTTGGGTTGGGTTCCTCAACCTTGCCTTTTCATTTTCTCCTTTCTCTTTTGGCTTCTCTTCTCCAATCCAAAATTCTTCGGCTCATTTCCCACAAAGTATCACTTGTACAATAGATGGATAACCAACAGGAGAAAGTAAGTATGTTGGTGGGAAACCTAACATTTGTAAAAGAGTCTGTGTGGCTGTATTAAGGTTATGGAAATACTTTCCTTCATTGGGGGAAGGAAAGCCTCGGGAGCCAATAAGGAACTGCCTATTTAAAAAGGAGGGAAGAAGGAGTGAACAGAGGACAGAATGGAATAGATTGACATGAAAATGGGCATGGCTGACCAGCTGAATTCTAAGAAAACAGCTGTCAACCTTGCAATATTTGGTAATAGCTCCCAAGTGAAGCTTCTCACTGGTTGTTTATTGATATGAAATTATAAGGCACTCAGCTCCAGAGTGGAACATCTCATTGGGTGTTTATTTTATTTTTATTGATATCAAATTATAAGCCACCCAACTCCAATGGACTCTCAACATTTCTAACTTTCAACTCCATTCTCATCAGTGTGTAACGTAACGTTCTTTGTGCTTGCAAATCACTTCGACTTGCGAAATCACCTCTCAATTACTTCATTACCTGTGGTCTTTAATCTTTACTAGCTGAATCTTTTTCTTTGACATTATTTGTTTTTTTACATGTATATAGTTCAGAGGCTACCCAACTCCAAATGACTCTGGGCAGCTTCCATTAAAAACAACAAGAACAATTTTTAAAATTGTTTTAAAAGTCATTGTTGTCTACCATTTAGTTATCCCTCATTTCCCACCGGTTGCTATGATGCCTCATGTTGAGTTCACCCCAAAAATCCTAGAGGTGGAATCGATCCTGTTCCTTCCCTCTCACTAATGTTCTTCTTTTTTTCTAGTTCCCTATCTTGAATCTCACTGGCCCTATTTGCTTTCTTCTTGGATACTGTCAAGCTTGCAAAGTAATGCAGACCAGAAGTAGATCCAGGATTACTAGCTCCATCTTTATTGTAAGGTTATATTAACAGAATCTTTCGAGTCTGAAAGTACCCCTCCCTTCCCTCCCTTTTCCCCCTTCTTTTTACGACCCTGTAGTCTGTTACAACCCTGCAATCCCTTAATTCGGGGTAGAGTCGGGGCGACTGGATGGAGCTGAGCGTTTACTGGCCGGGTGCTCTTCCTGATACCTACATGGTGTTCACAGCAGATATTTTTTCAGAGTAAAAACATCTGCTGTTACCAAGAATTGAGCTCTCAACCTTCTGAGTGGGAGACGAGGGTGTTCGCCATAAGGCCACCACGCCACTCACTCTCTTCCCTCACTTACTTTCCTCAAAACTAGGGAGGGTTCCTTCCGAGCTGCTTTTGCCACCCCTCCTGCTTTGAACTCAAATTTTGTTTGTCAGGCTGTTATCTAGGCTGCGGCTCTACTTCCTATCTCTGATTGGTTTCATTGGCTTCCTCTCTGTATCTCCCTTGCTCGTCTTGTTCTAAACCTCCTGAGCTTTTTCCCAATTCGGTGACTGATCGAATCCTCCCAGCTACAATGACATTTTCATTGGCACCTCTTATCCCTCTTCCTCCCCACCCCATGCTCTTCAATTCCTAGACCTTGAGAAAGGTTTGCTGAAAGCACTGAAAGTGCTGGATGTTTATTTGATGACGCCTCAACCCGAAGAGGTGGACGAGAACAGCGCAGAAGACGAAGGCCTGTCCAACCGCAAGTTTCTTGACGGAAATGAACTTACGTTGGCAGACTGCAACCTGCTGCCTAAACTCCATATTGTCAAGGTGAAAAACTTTTCCGAGACAGGATGCCTGTAAATGATTTATGGGGAAAAGGAGATAAGGAGGTGTTCACCCCCCCCTTTTTTTTGTAAGATTCCCAGAAGCATACCGCTGAGGGAAAAAATGCTGGAAGAATGACATTTTTGGTCTCCTGGATTTATACAGGCAGTCCTTGACTTACGACAGTTCACTTACTGACCGTTCAGGCACTGAAAAAAGTGACTTCCAACCATTTTTCATACAGTGATTGACATTTGGATGCTTGACAACTGACTCACATTAATGATGGTTGCAGTGTCCCGGGGTGATGTGATCTCCTTTTTCAAACTCCTGACAAGCAAAGTGAACAGGGCAAGCCAGATTCACTGAACAACTGTTTTACTAATTTAACAACTTGCAGTGATTCACTTAAACAAAAGTCACAAGAAAAGTCATAAAATGGGGCAAAACTCACTTAGCAATGGGGCTCAATTGTGGTCGTAAGTTGAAGACCACCTGTACAGGAAGGCCCAAAGACCTCCGCCAGAGCATTTGAGGCCCATCCTATGAGAGTCATATTCAAATCTGAAATGCTGGGGGGTGCTTCATATTTGGTCTGTTCATCCCTTCTTCATCTGTCAGCTGTTACTTAAAGCTCTGCTTTTTATCGGGCTTGTGTGAGATTTAAAGAAAATATGCACAACTGAGTTAAGGAGGCAACAACAGAATGGAAGAGCGTGTTGCTACCTCCTTAATTTCAACACACATTTTCCTGAGATCATGCAGCATCAGTGCAAGGCCAGGAAAAATTGAGAAATGGTTGACAGAGACAAGGTTACCACATCAGGTTCAAAGCAGATCTGATTCTGTTCTGACCCAAAACTTGTTCCAAGGAAACAAACACAAAACAGAGGTAACAGAAAAACCTTTTAATTATTCTTTACGAATTCCATTCCTTCACGATTAAAAGGCTGTTTCAAATTAATTATATCTGATAAGAACAAGCCTTGCCAAGGTAGTGCAAGGCTGCCAAGAACACCAGATAAAGTTACTAAGAAATATTTCTAAACTCCAACCAAGATATTCCAAACTTCCACAAGGCTTGAGTGCAAAAACTTTGCTTCCTGCAAAGAACTCCGGTTTCTCAGCTGGCTTTTATCTCTTGAGGGAGGGGCCATTACCTTGGAGACTTACTCCTGAGTCGCCATGCTCCTGCAGCTGCTCTTTCCTATGAGCAGCCATGCGTTCACACGCACTGGGCACAGGCTCCTCGGGGATCTCTTCATCACTGCTGCCAGCCTCCACAATCTCCGAAGGCAGCATTTTACTCCCTGATGGTCCTGGCCCCATCCCTGCATCACACGCAGGCCCCTCAGCTGAGTCCTCGCTCTCCGTGACCTCAGCCGTCCGCACCTGCTGCCAGCGAACCACAACGAATTCATACCATATTACTGTGATTTCCCCCCCAAAATTTCAGGCCTTTCTTAGCTGAGATTTCATTACAGACTTAACAACCCTTCATGTAAGTGACTGTTCAAAGTCGCAAAGGCACTGAAACAAGTGCATTTTTCACATTTATGACTGTCGCACAATTCAGGTGCTTGGCAACTGGCTTGTATTTATGATGCTTGCAGTGTTCCAAGGTCATGTGATCATTTTTTGTGATCTTCCGACAAGTGAAGACAATAGGGAAGCCAGATTCACATAACAACCACATTACTAACTGAACAGCTGCAATGATTCATTTAACTGTGGCAACGAAGGTCATAAAATGGAGCAAAATGTTACAAGTATCTTCCTTAGCAATGTACATCTGTGGTCGTAAGTCAAGGACTACCCATATCAGCATATTTTAGCAGTCAATTGTGGTTGTAAGTCGAGGACTACCCTTATCGGCATATTGTAGCAGTGGGCTACAAACTATTCTTCATAAAAAGCTAAGAGAATCTCATGCCATGCAGTTGCAAGCTTTATTTATAAAGTAGATTAGTTTGCTGCCCTTCTTGGCAAATACTATGTTTCCCCGAAAATAAGACCAATTCTAAAAATAGCTTGATTTTTACATGTATGTCCAATATAAGCCCCACCCCCAAAATAAGCCCTGCCCACTCCATTGCACCTAATTCCATGGGGTGGGGTGAGGCTCATAAGTAAAAATCAAGCTAGGGTGGGGATGGGGGGGGGGGCGGAGCTATCCTACTTATCCCAACACCTGCCTTGCCTTGCCGGCCCACTCCCTCTGGCCACTTGTGTGCGTCGCCCCTGGCCTCCATTTTGCTGTCAGAGGCCTTCAGAAAAGGCCTCTGCAGCTGAGAAACAAGCTCTGGATTAATGTACGCAGCATCCCCGGTCTCTATTTCACCTCACAGGTGCCGTCAGAGCTCATTTCGTGGCTGCAGAGGCCTTTCTTGAAAGCCTGTGATGGAGAAATGGAGGCTGGGGGCACTTTGTGCATGAATCCAGAACATTTCTTGGCTGTAGAGGCCTTTCCTCAAGGCTTCTGATTGTGAAACAGAGGCCAGGAGCCCCACACGCGAGTGGTAGCAAGCAGCTGCCTGCCACACAGGCTCCTGCTGAATGGGGCTATCGATGCTGCCGCCACAAAGTGAGACAGTGGAAGACATCCCCTGAAAATAAGACCAAATGCCTCTTTTGGAGTCAAAAATAAATAAATAAGACCAGGACTTATTTTCAGGGAAACACAGTAGCCATAGCTGTAGCTCTTTGACTTTGCAGCACTCTCTGGGTGGTTTCCATTGTTAGCATACTGCCCCCAACAATCCAGGTCCTTATTTTACTGACCTTGGAAAGATGGGAGGCTGAGTCAATCTTCAGTCCCATCAGGATCGAATGATGGGAGGCTGAGTCAATCTTCAGTCCCATCAGTCCCATCAGGCTGTGGGTAGAGTTTGCTTGCAATATTGCATTCGGACCACCGAGCTGCCGGGGCTCCTTCCTCACAGAATTCTTCTTTACAGAATGTACCGATTGATCAGTTGGTTGAAACTGCAAAATAACTTAACGGTTCTACACCTCCCCACAGGTGGTTTGCAAAAAATACCGTGACTTTACCATTCCTGAGGAATTTCGTGGCATCCATCGCTACTTCAAGAATGCCTACGCTCGTGAGGAGTTTTCCAGCACCTGCCCAGACGATGAAGAAATTGAATTAGCTTATGAGCTGGTTGCCAAAGCTTTGAAGTCGTAAACTTCTAAAATGTGGAGAAGGGACACAGGGCTTTGCGGGCAGGGATTTTTGGATTTGGGCACCTCCAAGGGGATTTTAACATATGTATTTGTGTCTGGCCACAGGAGGGGGGAATGTGT
This sequence comes from Laticauda colubrina, assembly GCA_015471245.1. Classification (NCBI taxonomy): domain Eukaryota; kingdom Metazoa; phylum Chordata; class Lepidosauria; order Squamata; family Elapidae; genus Laticauda; species Laticauda colubrina. The sequence continues at coordinate 3,783,903 of BLBF01000066.1, forward strand.
TTTCTGAGGGACAAAATGATTCAAATTTAAATATGAGCAAATATGAAATAAAAAAATACATGTTTTTAAAAATAGGAAGTTTCTTGTTCTACTTGTTCCCTACCCAAAGGAGGAGGAAATAATTACAAGGTGTTGCATGGTACTATGATGGCTACAGGAATATTGGGTTACTTCTGCAGTCATGAGACATACCAATGCTGGATAATTCTGCAAACCAGATGGAGCAAGCTATGTATGAATCCTGACTTTTAAGTTATTCAACATTACATGTTGGTTGTTCAGAAAAACAGGCAATGTTGCTTTGACAGTTCAGAAGTTCAGCAAGGTTGGGCGTGTTGAGTATACGGAATAACAGAGTTGGAAGGGACCTTGGAGATCTTCTAGTCCAGCCCACTGCTCAGGCAGGAAACTGTATATCATTTCAAGCAAATGGTTGTCCAGTCTCTGCTTGAAAACCTCCAGTGATGGAATATCCACAACTTCTGGAAGCAAGTTGTTCCACTGATTAATTGCTCCACCTATCAGGAAATTCCTCCTTAATTCAAGATTGCTTTCTCTCCTTGATGTGTTTCCACCCATGGCTGCTTGCCCTGCCCTCAGGTGCTTTGAAGAATAGCTTGACTCCCTCTTCTTTGTGGCAGCCCCTGAGATATTGGAAGACTGCTATCATGTCGCCCCTGGGCCTTCTTTTCATTAAACCAGGCATGCCCAATTTCTGCAACTGTTCTTCATATGTTTTAACCTCCTGAATCATCTTTGCAGATGAAACCATCAGCCGACACTGTGATAAGGCAGGAAGACAAAACACAAATCTCCTGGAAGAAAGTGAGACCAAGCCACTTTCAAACTGTTGCCAAAAACGTATGCAATTGTAGCCCTGAAGTCACGAGTTGATCTTGATTGTCCTCAACACAAACTTTACAGTTGAAGAGAACATGATAAACATGGGTGACCCAGGTCAAAACTGATCTGTAGTGCTTCCCAATGAATCCTTTGGCTATACGGCGAAAAAACCCCAATTACAGGCTTTAATATATATTCTAGTTAAAGTTTAAAGACTGTGGAGTCTTTTAAAACTAGGAACTATTCTTGTTGTCAGTTTGGAAGATGTTTTTCATTACCCGTCAAACAAGTCTTCTCTGCCTTACCAAGACTATTGTGGTAATGCTATTAAATTGTAGCATCTTCTTGTTAGTTGCGAAGCCATGTCCGACCCACCACGACCCCATGGACAACGTCCCTCCAGGCCTTCCTGTCCTCTCCCATCCCCCGGAGTCCATTTAAGCTCACACTGACTGCTTCAGTGACTCCATCCAGCCACCTCATTCCCTGCTGTCCCCTTCTTTTGCCCTCAGTCTTGGCCAGCATGAGGCTCTTCTCCAGTGAGAGGGTAACCAATAACTCTCAGACTGCAATATCATTTGTAATCAGATATCACTGAAGCAGATTCCTCAGCTGGAATCTTTGGATTCTTGAATAATAGTAAGAATATTTCCTAGCTGTCGTGGACTTTAGCTTTAAGATCTTGAGATGATAAGAATTGCCTCCAAGAAAAGAGGCTGAGAAAGTTTGATTTTGGGCAACAATTTTTACAATGTATATCTTTTGCAAGATTGCCCAGTGCATAAAATAAAATAATATTCATGCTTGTTAATCTAAAATAATATTTCTTTTGAGTTCTGTTTTCCGCCAGTCAAGGGATCTGTGTATCTTACAAAGGGTGGAACACATTTCCTTTAAAATATTGGTTTCCTGAACTTGTTTTCTCTTCTCGGCAAGCTTGGGAAAGCCTTAGCACAAACTGATTTTTTTTTTTCTTGATGTGTATGTTGGAAGGTTCTTGACCAATCTCACCCCTCTTCATTTTTTCTAATCATTTTTGAAACATGAAACGTTCTTGAAACATGAAGCCTTGCAGTGATTTTTTTTTATCAAATGTGGTGCATGCTGTGGATTTTGGATTCTCTTCCTGCACAGTTCTAGCACTTCTTTGGGGGATGCTAGATCACTGATTTTGATCTCTGTTCTTAAAGATATCATGATTTCTCTAACTATTTCTTTACTGGTATTAGCCACAGTGGCGCCGTGGTTAGAGTGCAGCACTGCAGGCTACTTCTGCTGCCTACCAGCTGCCTGCAATTTGGCAGTTCAAATCTCACCAGGCTCAAGGCTGATTCAGCCTTACATCCTTCTAATGTGGGCAAAATGAGGACCCAAATTGTTGGGAGCAAATATGCTGACTTTGTCAGCATAGATAGGGCTGTAAAGCACTGTAAAGTGGTATATAAGTCTAAGTGCTATTTGTGTTGCTATTACTTAGTAGTCAACCACCATCAATCCATTATGTTGAAATGTGTTATACTGTTAAATAAAGACTAAACACATGAAAGAGGTCTTTGCCCCTCCCAGAATTGTTGAGAGTTGGGTGGCATGCAAATTTGATGAATAAATAAAACACATTCACATTTCAGATTTAGGCAGCAAAATGTCGATAAGGATAATGAAAATAAACCAAAGGGATAGCGAACTCTTTCGGTTCCTTTATTGTCTTAGAAAGCATTTCTCTCTCCTTTTTAATGAAATGTCGATAGAATCAAGCAGATTATAAATTCTTTATTTTCCCTCTGCAAAATTGAGAAACTATCCCAAGAAAGGGAAGGAAGAGGACAGGATGTGCCTGAGTTCCTCCTAGGCAGCATTTTGGGGCTCCCAGGTCTATTGAGTTAAAGAGGAGATAACAATGTGCCATCTCCTGGGGCTGCTTTTGGGATGGCTCAGCAGAGATAGACCAGCACAAACAAAAATGGGGTGAAGACCAGCACCCTCCAGAAGGCACTGAACTCTCCAGCCACCCCATTGCACAGGTCAGTGGAGCAGCAGAAAGTGCTGTAGGTGAAATTGATCCCCAATATATTTCGAATGCCCCGAACTCCACACATGGAAGGATCCCCACAGGTCTTCTCGTGGATCACCAGTTCAAGGGCACCTGGGAAAGAGAAATGAGAGTCAAGGCCAGATGGAAGATCATCGCAAATACCACGCTTGCCCAATCATCGCCTTTGCATTTCAATTGTGTCCAGGTGGTGGCTAGCGGAACTGGCAGCAGACTTGGACCGTGAGGAGGTTGGGGAGGAATATGGGCCAGTCCTGGAGGCTGAAGAAGGCTCGGACGAGGGCTCTGCATCAGAGGCACAGATGGAGCCAGGGCAGGCTGGCAGTTATCAGCTGCCTTCAGAGATGGACAGCAGTGAGGTGAGGGAGCAGCTGGAGCTGGTTCCCTGTGTGCACATGCACAGAGGTACCAAAAGAAAAGAGCAATTACGAACTAAGGGTTGATGTGGGAATAAGGCCACAGGTGAACGGTGAATGCCCCCTCCCATAGGGATTAAAAGAGGAGCAAAAGGGAAGGAGGCTTTTGCAGGAAACCGTTCATTGCAGCAGTGTGAAGACCTGTCTGTGCATCTCAGAAACTCTGTGCTGAGTCCTTCTTTGTCAGCACTGTATGTGAAAATATTTACTTGGCAGCTCTTCAAGCTAGATAAGGTCTGTGCCCCTAAATACACCTTTGAAAGACTGTTTGCCAGGCCTTTGGCTGAATGAGAGTGCAAGAAATTCACCTTCGTTTAATAAAAGGGGTTTTGCCGGGACAAAGAGTCTGCTTAGTGCTTTTTGGGGAAACCTAAAAACAATTTCATTGGCTGTTGATTGTGACCCAATCTTTCTTGTAGGACCAGATGGGAGATTTCCCCCCAAGCATTTGATGTGTGCCTCCCATTTCTCAGGTATCTTTCTGGTGCCCATTTGCGTTTGACCCAATCAAAATGCTCTTAGCAGAAGAATCAAAGGGGCGAGGGGTACTGTTGGGGTTCCTATCTAAGCTGCCCCACATTTTCTTTCCTGGCTTTCGAAGGAGTAGGATACAAATGTAAAACATTTCGCCTAAGCGACGAGGAACGTGCCGGCATCACCTCTATGACCTTTCGCCACGGATGTGAGGCATTTCTGAGATGGGCCACAGGGCATGGCGAATTTCAAGCAATCCAGTGGGGAGATGGTGGGGAAGAGGCAGGTGTAACATCGCAGTGGGGATCCTGGAAACAAACAGCAATGGAGTTTTGTCTTCCACAGAAGTTTGTGATATCACAAGACAGAGCTACAATAGTTCAACTGAAGCATCATATTTTGTCAGGAGAGAAATAGAATCCTACGAAGCACACTAGACTAGAACACAATGGCATCATTTTTTCTGGAAACCTAACCTATCCTATTTTAAAAAATTCTGAGTTTAAAATGTTCATGCTTCACTTCAAAGAGAAAGACAGAATTTTGTTCTTCATTATTTTAAAAAGTCTTTGCTGCTCATGGTGGGGTGCTTTAGAGTAGAGTAGAGTAGAGTAGAGTAGAGTAGAGTAGAGTAGAGTAGAGTACAGTAGATTAGAGTTGAATAGAGTAGAATAGAATAGAATAGAATAGAATAGAATAGAATAGAATAGAATAGAATAGAATAGAATTCTTTATTGGCCAAATGTGATTAGACACACAAGGAATTTGTCTTTGGTTCATAAGCTCTCAGTATACATAAAGAAAAAATAAAATACATTCATCAAGAATTATAATAATGCATAGAGATGATGACCGACTCAAGTTTATCCAATAAAAACAGCTGACCCTTCTCTGATCACTTTCACCATTACACTAAATGTCTGCTCAACAACTTATAAGCAGAGTCCAGGATGGACAAATGCTTCCAGCGAAGTACCAAAGAACTTGGGCAGGTAGTTCTCAATTTACGACTGAGTTTTGACTTCTCTTTTAGGGGAAGTATTCTGCCTTTTTATACTTTTTAGGATATATTTTAGTATATCCTAAAATATTTCATTTTTCTAGGAGAGGGGTGGCTTTTAACTTCCAACAGAGCATGTTCTCACCTTCAAAAAAGTTACTTCTAAACCAAGAAGTTTCTTCAAAGAGATTTCTGGCACTGATCTTGTTATCGAATTGGATAATGAAAGGTCTATAAGCAAACAACCGAGATCAGAAAGCCCCAATAACTCCCACTTTCTTCTAATCTTCACTTCTTGGCCTTAAAATCAATGAGGTTTCATCCACTCCTACCCAAGAGTTTTGCAAAAATGCCACCAAATCACATTTTTGTCTCCAATATTTTATTCGTTCTGCAATAAAATATTTTATTGCAACAAACAGAACTGACTCCTTTTTTTGCAAAGAATTCTGGAGATTCAAGGAATGGAAAAGTGGGGCCCGAGGGCTCCACCCCAGTTCTGTTTCAAAAATATATTTGGGACCCATCTTTATTCATCTTGGACCTTTTTTGTCCAATTGAAATCGATCTAAGTTTTCCCACTGCAACTGTTTTTCCATTGCCAATCTCAACTCTTAAGTCAGATGTGGGATTCAACCTTCTACTGCAGCTCCAGTGAGTACAAAAGCTGAGGCATAGCTATCTGTTCTGCCACGCCTTGAAGCTGGGCTTCAAACAAAGGAAATATAGGACAGATTAGCGCAGGGGCAGGTGGGCAGGGCCCACTCATCCCTGGAACTACCAGTTCTCCCAAAATAGTCCTTACCGGCTGAATCCCACCCCTGTCTTAAGTCCAAATGAATCCAAGGGCCTTTAAGAGACTGAGGTTTTAGTAACTGCAAAGGAAAAATCTGACCCCTGTGTTCAGAGGTAACAGATAACAGATAATCAGAGTTGGACCTTGTAGGTCATCTAGTCCAACCCCCTGCCCAAGCAGGAGACCTTACACCATTTCTGACAAATGGCAGTCCAGTCTCTTCTTGAAAGCCTCCAGTGATGGGCTGCACATAATGTATCAACCGGTTTGCCGAGTGCAGAACCGAAAATGTGAGTGCCCGCATGGATCTATTTCCATAACTCTCAAAAAGAAAAAGATTGGACAACCATTTTCCTGCAATGGGTATGAGCAGGGGGTTAGACTAGAAGACCTCCAAGGTCCCTTCTGTTATTCTCTTTTTTCAGTCTACATTTTGAACTGCTTCAACTGTTAACAGTTTGTTAGCCACCTTGAAAAAGCTTGGATTATAAATCAAATAGATCAGTAAATAAACCAAGAAATCAAACTATCTTCCTCTGAAATCTATATTGGCCCGGATATTTTTACCTACCTGGGGGAAGAAAGAGGAGCAGTATTGCATAGCTGGCTAAGAAGTCGATTTTCATGTTTCTCCTTCCTTCTGGGTCTGGGCCAGGCAAACGATCCTCCCTTTTAAACTTTCTTCTCCGGTGATTAGCAGCAGCCTTCTTTCAATTACCTTTAATTTCATAATCGTCTCCCCCCCCCCTTTAACAAAGGAAGAAAATAAATTGATTTGGACATGTCTTTCCTGCAAAAATATGTACCAAAGAATCTCAGATTTTGAAAAAAGTGGGCAAAAAAAATCAGCAAGCACCACGTTTATGCTTGCTTACCCAGAACACATCTCACTGGTTACTACACTACTTAACATGGATTTGACTTATTTACTAAATGTATTAAATTTATATGCAGCCCTTCTCACTATTGAGCGCCTCTGGGAGACAAATGTTTGCGATTTCATTTGTTCTGATGTTTGCATTGCTATTTTTCTCCATGGCATTTTTGTGCTCTGAAGTAAAGTCTTTTTTTGTTTGTTTATTTGTCTTTTTGGTGCCTTTGAATCAGTGTTGATTCCTGGTGGCTGCCAGGACAAATATTTGCAAGTTTTCTTGTTAAGATTCATGAAGTGGATTGACATGGCTTTCTTTCTTCCTAGGGCTGAGAGACAGTGACTAGCTCAAGGTCACCCAGCTGACTTTGTGCTTGGGACTAGAACAGGAGCTCTCACCCGCCCCCCGCCCCCCAGGCCATGGTCCACTGATGGGCCGTGGCCTATTTAGAACCAGGCCGTGTGAGAGGTGGGCTGGCGTGTGTGCGAAGCTCCACTCAAATGAATGATGCTCCCAAAACTACATTTCTCTCTTGCATGAGTGGAGCTGCATGCATGCGCCCGCTGCTCATATGCCCAGTTCCCCTCTCCTCAGCCCCCAAACGTGCAAAGATTAGGGACCCCTGGACTAGAACTCAAAGTCTCTCAGTTTCTTGCCTGGTGCCTTAACCACAGAGGTGGCATTCAGCAGGTACTGACCAGTTCTGGAGAACCGGTAGCGGAAATTTTGAGTAGTTCAGAAAACCGTCAAATCCCACCTCTGACTGGCCCTGCCCCCATCTCTTCTCTGCCTCCCGAATCCCAACTGATTGGCTGGCTCTTCTTTTCTTGCCCTGCACAGGAGAACGGAGCTGGGAAGCAGGTTAGTGGGGTGGAGAGGGAGTGGGGATTTTGCAGTGATGACCCAGGGTGGGATACAAAAACAACAAAGTCACAAAAAACAGGTGAAGTCCCTTTAATTCCTTCAACTTGGCTTCAAAGTTCCAATTATCATGGACTAGAGAAAAAACTCCCCCACAAACAGTTGCGAAAAGGAAGAAATTCTGTTCAAACTCAAAATACATATAAATTTAAATTGAAAAACCAACACAAACCACACTGAAGCAATTAATGAGACAAGGCGGGACATCCACAGATATTGAAATATACACACTGGGAAGGACGTCAGAACTCAGATAAGAACTGAAAGACTAGAATTATTTCACACTTTGTTTCCAGCACTGGGCCATGCACATTTGTCCTTTTAAATAGTCTTCACAGCTGCAGCTAATGAAGGGGATCAGGACCCTTTCCTCCCCCATAGACCACACCATTCACATTTCTCCCTTATCCGCTCCTCCCTGCATGCCCTAGGATGAAGAGAGGATGGGCCTGGATCTTCCTCTGAATGCCCAGACGGCCTGTGCCCTTCCCCAATTTCCTCCACAACCTCCGGAGCCACACTCCCACTCCCTGTTGGCTGTTCCTCTTTTCCTTTAGAGTCAGATTTTAATGGGCATGACAGTAACCTTCCCCCAGCAGTGGGAAGGGAGTCAAGATTTTGCAGTATCCTTCTCCTGCACGCCTGCCAAGCCAAACCACGCCCACCAAGCCATGCCACGTCCACTAAGCGACGCGCACAGAACTGGTAGTAAAAAATTTTGAATTCCACCACTGCTTAACCAGTATATCAAGTGGGCTCTTGAAGTGAATTCTATCGAGCACTTAATGTAGGAGTATTCAATGGCAAGGAGTAGGCTCAAAAAATGTGAAGATTGCAGGCAATAGAAGCTCTGCCCCTTTTTATATTTCTTGATGCATGTAAAAAAATAGGAAAGATTTGATTTCACAGATGTTGCCATCATCTTGCCTTTTTTTGGACACTTTTCCAGTAGATACCCCTGATTTAATGGAATTTATCAAAAAAAAATTCTTAGGTTCCTCTTCTGTCTAAAAAAAACCCTTTTGGAATGGCACAATGATAAAACCTAGATTATCAAATTATTAAAACCTGGATTATCAAATTTATCAAATTGTTAACTTGCACTTTACAATATATAGTTTTAAAACTGGAAAACACTGGAAAATAATGAAGAAAATTCCAGAACCTATCAATATATTTCAAAAGAAGAAATGGGAGAAGTAACTTCAAAGACCTGAAGAAATCAACACTTCTGAAGAAACATCAGGATGGATATAAAAGGAAATCTGTTGGGCCTTCCCGTGAAGGAAGTTTCAAAACCTATGTGTTGTTTCACAGGAAGTCCTGCTTTGTGTTCCTGCAGAGATATGGACCTATTCATCTGACAGTGGACAGGTTTTTAAATATACAGCTAGTCCTCAACTTATGACAGGTCTCTTACCGATCATTTGAAATTATGGTGGATCCCCCTAAAAGATTCATATGTTTTATTTATTTGATTTGTCAATCGCTTACAAGATAATAGGTATAAGTATACACAAGTTATGAATGCATGAAATGGGTATATATAAGAAAAATAAAAGAAACAATAGGACAGGGACGGTAGACACATTGGTGTGCTGATGCACGTCCCCTACAGACTTCTTAGGAAAGGGGTGAGGTCAATATTAGACAGTCTAAGGTTAAAGTTTTTGGGGTTTGGGGAAGAAACCAGAGAGTCACGTAGAGTATTCCAGACATTGACCACTCTGTTGCGGAAGTCGTATTTCCTGCAATCAAATTTGGTGCGGTTAACCTTGAGTTTGTATCTATTGTGTGTTCTTGTGTTGTTATGGTTGAAGCTGAAGTATTAATTGACAGGTGAGTCATTGCAATGTATGTTTTAATATACCATACTTAGATGAAACTGAAGACAGCATAATTCAAGGTTTTCTAGAGAAAAAGCTACGTAGGATGAGGTTAACAACTCTTAATGCCTTTTTGGCTATGTAGCTACAGTGGGCTCTAGCATTTAGATCATTAGAGATGAGTATTCCAAGGTCCTTTACAGAGTTTGGATCATCAACAAGGTCTTGACTATTCAGCTTCTATTTTATTTTCTGGGTTTTTTTTGCCAATATGTAAGACAGAGCATTTATTTGTTGAAATTTGAAGTTGCCATTTGTTTGACCATTCTGATACATAGTCAAGATCTTTTTGAAGGGTAACAGTATTGTCTGTGGTGTTGAATAGCTTTACATCATCAATGAAGAGAATGCAGTTGCTCTTAATATGATCACAGAGGTCATTTATGTAGAGTATGAAGAGAGTTGGTCCTAAAACACTGCCTTGGGGGACACCACTATTGACAGGTATAGGATTTGACAGGATGCTCCCAATTTTGACCATTTGTTGTCTGTTTGACAAGAATGCTTCTATCCAGTTCTGCAGGTGTCCAGAGATACCGTAAGATTTTAGTTTTAGGAGTAGTTTGTCGTGTACCACTGAATCAAAGGCTTTACAGAAGTCTATATAGATTGCGTCTATTGCTTTGCCCTGATTGAGTTGTATAGTCCATATATTTTTGTACTGTAAGAGTTGCAGATTACAGGATAGTTTTTTCCTGAAACCAAATTGTTTATTAAAGAGTAGGTTGTTTGTCTCTAAGTGGAGAATAATGGATTGGTTACTAATTGATTCATTGCCTTTACAGGTGACGCAGCATTAAGGAGATTGGTCTGTAATTTTCAAGTAGGCTGGGGTCTCCCTTTTTGAAGATGGGGATGACCGTGGCTTGTGACCATAGGTTAGGCAAGGAGCTGGTCCTGAAAGATTTTTCAAAGATTATGTTTAGAGGTTCTGCTTTGGCAGTCGATAGTTTTTTTAAGAAGTAGGCACATATTCCATCCAGTCCAATAGATAGAGATGGTTTTAGATTGCCTAGTGCTTTTTCAACATTGTTTTCTGTAAAATCAATATGTATTAGATCATTGTAGTTGTCTGTGGTTCGGTGAGGAAATATTGGGCATGATCCATTGCTGTTTACAAATATTGAGCCAAACAATATGTTAAAGTGGTTGGCTTTAATGGTGTCATTGTTGCAGTCTTTACCATTAAGTCCTTTCAGGGGTGGGATGGACCTTGAGTCTTTTAGTTTGTTGTTTACAAAATTGTAAAAAGTGCGGGTGGAATTGGTGCATAGAAGGTTTTCCTCTTGTTTAATGTGATAATTGGTGCATTCAGTCTATCTGGTGGCATAAATTTTTGTATCAGCTTTTGAAGCCTATTGAAGCCTTTTTTTTTGGGGGGGGGGAAAGCCTTTTGAAGCCTTATGTCCTAGATCTGAAGTTCTGCTTGGTAACTGGCCCATATTTATGCCTGTTTGTAGTGTCTCACAGTCATGTGATCACAATGATGACATTTTTTTGTTGAAAATTGGCATTTACTTCCAATTTTGGGCAAAAATGCCCATACCAATCAATGGGTTCACTTAATGCCTACAATATTCGCTTAATCTCACTGATATTTGCTTTGTTCATTCAATAACTGCTGCCAAAAAAAAGTTTGCAAAATTGGATTGTTCATGTGAATGAACTGCTTTTTGACCGTTGCGATTTATTGATCATAATGGGCAAGGTTCTGTTATGGTTGTAAGTTGAGAACTACCTATACTCCTTGACTTACAACAATTCATTCAGTGGCCGTTCAAAGTTACAACGGCACCAAAAAAAGTGACTTATGACCATTTTTCACACTTATGACCTTTGTAGCAGCCTCATGGCCATGTGATCGAAATTCAGATGCTAGGCAAACTGGTTCATACTTATGTCCATTGCTGTGTCCCAGGGTGATGGGATCCCCTTTTCCGACCTTCTGACAAGCAAAATCAATGCGGAAAAGTGATTCAATTAATAACCATGATAACAACTTATCAACTGCAGTAATTCACTTAACAACTGTGGCAGTGGTGGGATTCAAACAATTTTATATTGGTTCTATGGACATGGCTTGGTGGATGTGGCAGGGGAAGGGTACCGTAAAATTTCCAGTCAGAGGTAGTATTTACTGGTTCTCTGAACTACTAAAAATTTCCAGTATCGATTCTCCAGAACTGGTCAGAATCTGCTCAGTACCATCTTTGTATTCTACTAACCTGCTTTCCAGCTCCGTTTTTCTGTGCAGAGCAACAAAAGAGGACCCAGCCAATCAGCTGGGACTTGGGAGGCAGAGAATAGATGGGGGCAGGGCCAGTCAGAGGTGGGATTTGACAGTTTTCTGAACTACTCAAAATTTCCTCTATCATTTCTCCAGAACTGGTCAGAACCTGCTGAGTATCACCTCTGAACTGTGGCAAGAAAAGTCATAAAATGGGGCAAAACTCACTTAACAAATGTTTGACTTAACAACAGAAATGTTAGACTCAATTGTAGCCATAAGCTGAAGACTACCTGTAATCTGATTTCAAGTTTTATACAAATGAAATCATCTTTTTTGTTATTGGTTCCTTCATTTTATGGTTCTCTCAGGGCCTAACTCTGAATTTTCAATGATTACTACACTTTCTTTTGTGTTCTGATTTTAATTTGCTTTAGATTAGACGAATTGGCATTCACAATATGAAATCTACAAATCTTCCCTATCGGTGGAAAAAGACACTGGCTTGCAGAACTATTCATTCAGGTGGATTTTAATTAAGGGGAAGATAACAGATGTATAAATACCGTAAAAAGAAATGCATATACAGGAACTGTGGAGAAATCCCTTTCCAATTCTATCAGTATATTGTGCACAGTGTTAAATTATTCTGACTATTTTTAACGGAGGAAAGGATGAATTGCCAGTGACATGGTGGTATTAATTATTCTGATATTAATGTTGTCTATTAGACACGGCCAAAAGTAATCACATTTGTGAACAATAGAGGTGTACTGTATTCAAAATGTATTCTAAATCATAGAGTTCATCCTTCCAGCCTAGAACCATCTCTTTGGATGTCTAGTAGCAATTCAGCTTTCCGGCCTGTTGTTTTTCCCAAACTCTGGAATTAGTTTCACAACAGAGGCTGGAGATGTGAACTCAAAATGTCTTTCCAAAATATTCTTCATCCATTTCTCAAGCAAATGGCTCAAAGGAGATGCAGTCCATAAATCTTGTCCCACCTCATGTTTATGTTATTATTAAAACACGTTGGCAGGAATAACTGACACACTATACAATAGGCTCAAGATCCAGATAGATCTTGACAAACTAGGACACTGGGCTCTATCTAACAAAATGAAATTCAATGTAGAGAAAAAGAAAGTCTTACTCTCAGACAAGAAGAACCAAAAGTACACATATAGATTGGGGGAAATCAGGCTTAATAGCAGTAACTGTGAGAGGGATCTTGGAGTCTTAGTGGACAGCCAGCTAAATATGAGTCAATAACGTGTGGCAGCAGCCAAAAAAGCCAATGCAATTCTAAGCTGCATTAAAGACACATACAATCAAGTGAGGTACTTATATCACTCTATAAAGCCTTAGTAAGCACACCTAGAGTACTGCATCCAGTTTGGGTCACCACACGATAAAAAAGATGTTGAGACTCTAGAAAAAAGTACAGAGAAGAGCAACCAGGATGATCAGGGGACTGGAGACTAAAACATATGAAGAACGGTTGCAGGAACTGGGCCTGGCTAGTCTAGTGAAGAGAAGGACCAGGGGAGACAGGAGAACCATCTTCCAATATTTGAGGGGCTGCCACAGGGAGGAAGGGGTCAAGCTATTTTCTAAAGCACTGAAGGCCAGACAGAGAATAATGGATGGAAACTGAACAAGGAGAGATTCAACCTGGAAATAAGGAAAAACTTTCTGACAGTGAGAACAATCAACCAATGGAACAGAAATTGCCCTTGGAAGTTGTGGGAGCGTCATCACTTGAGACTTTCAAGAAGAAATTGGACTGCCATTTGTCAGAAATGGTGTAGGTTCTCCTGCTTGGGCAGGGGGTTGGACTAGATGACCTACAAGGTCCTGTCCAACTCTGATTATCTGTTATCTGTTAGCTCTATCCATTCCAATGGTATCCTGTCATCATCACAGGGGCCCAAAGTTGAAAAGGAAAAATATCAATCTTGCCAAAAATAAATACATAAAGCACAATCAATATTCACAGCCAATGGTGACATTTTAATAGCTTATCGTGGCATGTGAACGCCTACATATATTAAATATACACATATATTAATATACATATATTAAAATAACCAATTTTAATAGCTTATCGTGAGATGTGAACGCCTACATCTCAACAATCCATTTCAAAAAAACCTAGTTTTGAACGTAGACAAGACCCCTCAAAAGTAAGTTTGTGTTTTAAAAAGCTTAACAGGGACTGATTTTCCTCAGTCTAGATCAGCATTTCTCAACCTTGGCAGGCGGGTGGACTTCAACTCCCAGAGTTCCCCAGGTCATTGGGGAATTCTGGGAGTTGAAGTCTCCCCATCTTCAAACTGCCAAGGTTGAGAAACGCTGATCTAGAGATAACATAAAATAGAGGTAGATGAGAGAGCAAAGATCTCTATGTCAGGGTCAGTTTCTTTTGTAAATATTTTGGTTTTTATATGAATGCAGCTTCTCGCAGGGAAATTATATTGAACCCAAGTGGCAGGAATCAATCTTGAGTCCAAGCCAGTGACCCCAAATCTCCCCTTTGGACCTATGCTTTTACAAACAGGATGTATTGTTGGGAGTCAGCTCATATTTGCGAGCCAGGTTTAAAAGCTCTAGAGATTTGAGATTGATTTGGGTGGGGCAGGCTGTACATGGAGCAGAGATAAACAGCAACAACATCAGGGAGAGCTTCAATTGCTGTCTTCAATTCAGCCAATTTACAGAAAAATTGTGTTGAAGCTGCAATGCCTGTCTTTGGAGAAACAATAACCCTGGGAACAGATGCAGTGGGCCAGGGAGTAGGAAGTATTTGTGCCTCTCCCTCCCCCCCCCCCCCCCATTTCAAGGAAGCAAAATAATTCGGTATTCAGACACAAGGGACAGCTAGAGTATCCAAGGGCACCAAATTGCACCCTGCCTGCTGAACGTTATTTTTAAAAGAGGAAAGGAGAATTGTAGTTCTTCAAAACAATGTTTCCTGCCTTTGGCATCATATTTCTTTGCAAGGATCCCTTTGGGATTTCAAGAAATCCCATCAGCCAGGGCTAATACAATATTTTCTCAGCTAAGAACTGCTCTCAGCTTTGCAACAGCTTGCCAAAAAAAAAAAAAAAAAGAGAATGCAATCCCCAAAGAGGCACAGCCGAATCAAAAATTAAATTTGGGTTTCATTTCATTTAGAGTATATCTTTATTAGAAATAAATAGAATCAGTACAGTGACTTCTCTTCTTTTAGTGGGTAGAGTCTTTCCTCTTTCTGTTACATTAAAAAACAAATACATTTTAGGAACATCTGTTTGAAAGTTCTAAAGGTGTTATCCAGATATTCTGAAGGTGCCACAATAAGCATCCTTGCAATATAGCAATATAGTGATGCAGGTCAGGTTTTATCTGGAAATAGGCCCACCTGTTCAGAGGGGAAATGAAAAAACAAAAATAAGCATCATAGAGAATTATGGGAGAATTTGGAATATAAACCCATTAGTTCAGGGGTGTCCAAACTTTTTGCAAGGATGGCCAGATTTGGTGAGGTGAAAATGTGTGGGGACCAAACCGCTGTGCGGTGAAGGGAAAAACGCCGGCCGGCGGGGATGAGTGACAGGCTGAGCCGGTGGGGAGAAGAGGTTGCGGGCTGCTCGAAATTTGAAAATGGGCCGCAATTTGCCCCTGGGCTGGACTTTGGACATGCCTGCATTAGTTTTTCTTCTGCTAAAAAGGTGCTTTGAGACTGGCTGTGCTCACTATGACAGCATTGCATGAATAGGCGTGTCTCCACTGACCTGCTGTAGCAGCCATTTTGTGACTGTAATCATGATACATGTTCTCAAATTCCAAAGAGGTCTTGATTGAATGATTTTTAAAAAACTGCTCATCATATTAAAAGAAAGATTTGTCATCACTTTATGCTGTCTTCTGTCTAATCTCTTATTCAAGACAGCATATAAATTGAGTTGATTGTGACTTTTAGCAACTACAGACTTTTAGCTATACAGTTTGGGATGAATAGCCTTTGAATGGTGTGGGAGTAGGAATGGATTTCCAGAGGGAAAAAAAATGCAGATTACAGGAACCGGGAGCAAACATCCAAGTGCTTCAGCAGTCCTCCAAAAGGATGCAAATTACCAGCTGTCTGCAAGGAGTATAAATCCTTCCATTCCCCACCATTCAGTCAGAGCTGAAGAAGCTTCTTGGATGAGAAGTGAAATGTCTTCAAAAGAAAAAAACAATAAAATCCAGTTGCCTCCTGAAAAAACACCTTTGGGACAACCATGACCTGGATGACTGAGAAACTCTACAGACTTTTAACTGCATACATAGTTTTTCTTCATGATGATTTCTCTTTCTTCTTCCCTTCCCTTCCATCTTTTCCATCACTTCTCCATAGAGCTTGTCTTCACATAATGTGTCCGAAATAGGATAATTTACATCTAGTCATTTGTACCTCGACTGAGAACCTTGAGTTGGTTTGTTTGATGATCCATTTGTTTGGTTGGCTCTGCACAGTATTCTCCAACACCAAATTTCAATCCAAACATCAATACTTTTCATAGCCCACGTCTTCAAACAACTTTCACATGTATAGAGTAGCGGGGAGGGAGGCTACCTTTGACCAGAGATAAACCTTCAGATATCAGTTGGATGGGAAGTCCTTTAAATGATCTGTAGTCTGCCTTTGAAGGTCATCAGTTTGGATCATATATCTTGTATTTTAAGGTTTTTGAGTGTCTGAAACCTATGGCAAATCTAGGCAGCATCCTGAATAGCAGAGGCATCACCCTGCCAACAGAAGTGCGTAAAGTCAAGTCTACGGTTTTCCCAGTTGCAATGCATGGCTGTGAAAGTTGGGCCATAAGGAAGGCTGAGTGCCAAAGAATTGAGGCCTTTGAGCTCTGGTGCTGGAGAAGACTCCTGTGTGTCCCTTAGACTGCAAGGCAATCAAACTGGTCAATCATAGATGAGATCCACCCTGACTGCTCTTTAGAAGGCCAGATCCTGAAGATTAAACTCAAAGACTTTGGCCACCTAATGAGAAGGAAGGACTCTCTGGAGAAGAGCCTAATGCTGGGAACGACTGAGAGCAAAAAAAGAAGGGTACGGCAGAGGTGGCTGGATGAAGTCACTGAAGCAGTAGGTGTGAGGTTAAATGGACTCCAGGGGATGGTAGAGGACAGGAAGGCCTGGAGGAATGTTGTCCATGGGTTCATGATGGGTTGGATACAACTTTGCAACCAACAACAACAACTAGCTGGTGCCCCCTGGTTCTGATGTTGGGCCATGGTCTCCTCTGCTAATTATGATTACCTTTTCAAGGTCCTTTATAACAAAGACCACAGTACAGGTAAACCCTCAACATGCAACCACAATTGAGCCCAGCATTTCGATGGCTAAATGAAAAATTTGTTAAGTGAGTTTGGCCCTATTTTACAACTTCGCTTGCCACATTTGTTAAATGGATCACTGCAGTTGTTAAATGAGTAACCTCATCGTTAAGCAAATCTGGTTCCCCACACTGACTTTGCTTGTCGGAAGGTCGCAGAAAGGGGAGTGCGTGACTCCATGACACAGCAACTGTCATACCTCTGAGTCAGTGGTCAAGTGTCCGAAAGTTAATCAGCCAAGTGACCCTGGGGGATACTGCAATGGTTGTAAGAGTGAAAAAATGGTCCTAAGTTACTTTTTTCAGTGCTGTTGTGATTTCAAATGGTCTCTAAGTGAACTGTTGTAAGTTGAGGACAACCTGCATTATGTAGTTTCACATAAACCTGGGCATGTCCTGGTACACTGACCACAACTGAGCCCAAAATTTATCTTGTAAAGTGAGACATTTAATTAAGAGAAAAAAGAGTAAAAAAAGAAAAAAAGGAGAATAGAATAGAATTCTTTATTGGCCAAGGATACAAGCGACAAAGTTACAGTCATACAGTCACAAGTGGGAGGGGATGGTTGATAAGGAGTGATGAGAAGGTTAATAATAATAGTAGTGCAGAAAAAAAGGGAAATAAAATTGGAATACCAACAAACAGATAGGATAAGGGAGAAGTTATAGAAATTGAGGAACTGTTAGGAAAAAAAGCGAGATTTAGATAGACATCCAGATTAGGATTTATAATTACCTAGATATATTGTAGGGATATGTAGAAATATGCAACAATGAATGATAAACATGTGTTTATACCTACAGAATATTAAACTACAGCACAGTCTATAAAGGCCCTTGATGTTTTATATATATATATATATATGAATACAGTTCAGCTTGCTTCGGGTATTATCCCACGTCATTGTAGTGCTTTTAAAGTTGTAGCTACAACTTTAAAAGTACTACAATGACGTGGGATAATACCCGAAGCAAGCTGAACTGCATTCATGTAAGTATCCGCGAAAACTTAAAAACACACACACACATACATACATACAGTATATTAAGTGTCAGTATGATATTCTTTTTTTCTCTTCTCTTCCCCTTTTTACTTGAATTTGTAATCTATAAAGATGATATAGCTTTGTTCATTAATATTAATTAAGAATTGTGAATTAATATAGCTAATATGAAAAGAAACCTGTGAAATTCTAAGTGTATATATGGTACTTAGTGTACTGCCAAGAAAATTATATTGAAAGATGTCGATATAATTTCTATTACAGAAACTTTTGTTACATTTTGCTTTTTGTAAACTTTTTAATATCTTGAACTTCAATAAAGTACTTTTTTAAAATTTAAAATAAAAATAATAATAAAGTGATGTAGGCCCTATTTTACAGTTGTTAAATGAATCATTTCAGTTGTTGTTAGGGACAGAGTTGTTAAGTGAGCCTGCCTTTCCCACTGACTTTGCTTGTCAGAAGTCATCAAAAGGGGACTCCTCGACCGTCGTAGACATGGACCAGTTTTCCAACCATCTGAATTTTGATCACATGACGACCACGGGGATGCTGCCAAAGTTGTAACTGTGAAAAAGGGACATAAGTCACTTTTTCCGTGTCATTGTAACTTTGAATGGTCACTAAGTGAACTGCTGTAAGTCCAGGACTACCTGCATACCCATATATAGCATATATGGGGATAAGCAATGTATATAATTTTTTATATAAGCAATGTAGCCCATTGCTTTTATAAGCAATGTAGCCCTGCAGTGAACAGCCAGCCACCTTGAGTTGTTTTGAACGATAGTCATAGGATCCAAAATGTAATGAATGAGCTCTTATGATGGGGGTGAACACACGAGGAATTATCACATGGTTGTTGAACATGAGGTTTGGGGTTTTTGGACTCTGAACAAAGACAAATTAGCCAAACGCTTTCCTCGTGCCGATAAAGCACAGGCTTCATTCATTCAAGATTGCATCCTGGAGTGAATGAAAATGTTGTTGTTTTGAAATGAAATGAAATGAAAATGCCACACCCAGGGCATGGCACAAAGGCAACACAGTCAGATAATCAGAAGGAGTCCCTTTATTAGCTCCAACTTTGCCCCCAATGTCCTGGTTACCTTCTGGCTGGAGAAAAACTCTCCCAGAAACAGCCTTTGGCTGCAGAGAATCAAGTCCAAAACATGGTTAACACAAACTGTAACTATAAATCCAATCAAGCCAAACTAAGGTAATTAGGCACTGCAACACTCACACGGTTGGGAGGATGTCGGGAACACAGCAAAGACAACACAGGATAAAGTCATGTATGCTCCAAGCAGCTGCCGCAGTCAGCATTCAGTTCTTTTCAACTTTCATTCCCAAGTGTGGCTAATGAAGGGAATCAGGGCTCTTTCCTCCCCCATAAGCCATGCAACCTACGTTGCTCTCTTCTCTGTTCCTCCCTGTGTGCCCTAGTGTGAAGAGAGGGTGGGCCTGGGTCTTCCTCTGAACTCCTTTTCCCTTGTTCTACCTCTCTCCTGCTCTGCCCAGCTGGACATCGCCCTTCCCCAGTTTCCTCCACAGCCAATGAGCCACACTCCTGCTCCTTGTCAGCCATTCATCTTCCTCCTCTGATTCAGACTCTGACAGGGGCATGACAGTTACCTTAGAATAGGGTAATACATGGCTTTCTAGATATGTTTGGACTAGAACTCCCATCAGTTGTTTCTAGCACAGGTGTGCCACACTGGATTTCTTCGTGGGCCGAATCAGCATTGTAGTTCTCCTCCATGGCCAAGGGGGGCAGAGAAGATGGCATGGACACCTCCTCAGGGGGCAGGGGAGACGGGATGGACACTCTGCTGCAGGAGGCCATCCAGGCCAAAAATGGTTGTGGGGTTCCACATGTGGCCCCCATGTGCCCCATTTTTGCTAGCAAGGCACAGCAAGCTGGTCCTTTGCTATTTCCAGGGCAGCCCTGCAGGCCACATTTAAGTACCCTGCAGGTCAAATGCAACCTGTGGACCTTGAGTTTGACACCCCTGCTCTCGCAAGACAGGTGATGGGAAATGAAGAGCTAGAAAGCCATAGCCAGGAAGAGGTCCATTCATCCAGATCAAAGTGAAATGAGCAGAGGGCAGTGGACATGACCACAGACAATAGGGATGGTGGTGCAATGATGAGACAGATGATGACACATTTTGTTCCAAATGCATTTGTTGCAGTGGTGGGCTGCAAATTTTTTAACAACCTGTTCTCTGGCTGGGTAGGTGTGGCCAATTGGTCATGTGACTGGGTGGGGGATGTCATTCATCACACCCAGCCCCGCCTCCCAGCCACTCGCCTCAAAGGAAGAGGTAAGATTCAGCTGGTTGGGGCTAATCCCACCACTGGCTGCCGATTTTTCGGCCTGTTTTGGGGCCGTTTTCAGGTTGTTTGGGGGGAATTTTCAATTCATTTTTAGACTGTTTTCAGGCCATTTCTTGGTCCATTTTCAGGCCATTTTTGGGCAAAAATGGCCTGAAAATGGACCAAGAAATGGCCTGAAAATGCCCCCAAAATGAGGCCATTTTGGGGGTCATTTGCAGGTCATTTTGGGGGCATTTTTAGGCCATTTTTAGGTTGGTTTTGGGCCAAAAGTGGCCTAAAAAGGGCCCCAAAACAACCTGAAAATGGTCTGAAAAATGAGCCAGCCAGTGGTGGAAACTGCATCTAATCTTAACTACCTACCTGCCAGAACCGGTGCGAACCAGAAGCAGCCCACATCTGATTTGTTGCTGTTTGTTGTTTAGTCACTAAGTCATGTCCAACTCTTCACTACCCAATGGACCACAGCATGCCAAGTCCTCTTGCCCTCCACTATCTCCTGGAGTCTGCCCAAATCCATGTTCACTGTGATGATGACATTATTTAAACATCTCATCCTCTGCTGTCCCCATCTCCATTTGTTGTCCATCTTTCCCAACATCAGAGTCTTTTCCCAATAAATCCTCTCTTTTCATCAGATGGCCAAAGTATTTGAGCTTCAGCTTCAGGATCTGTCCTTCCAGGTTTGATTCCCTTTCGGACTGACAGATTTAACCTCCTTGCAGTCCTTTGAAGCTCTCAAGAGTCTTCTCCAACATCCCAATTTGAAAGCATCCAGATGTATAACAATGTCATTTATGCATTATCCCTTATGTCATGAGGAATGTGCTGTCATGTTGACTTTGTTGTGGTTGATGATGGATACCTTTGAAACCGTATCACTAATTTCAGATTTTTGAAGATGTTTTCCAAGGAGACAGCAACCTTCTTTCTCTTCAAAGGTTCTAATTCATGTGACAGGTTTCTCAGTTGCGGCTCGCCAGTTTTAGAAAACTTCTGGGAAAAATATGATAAACTCTCCCCTCTTTTCAGTGCTGGGCGAAAATCCCGCCTTAATTTCAATCTCTTTTAAAAGGTTTGGAAAGCATTCTTCATTCTCCCTATTACTCCGTATCAGTGATGGAATTCAACTTTTTAAATTACCAGTCATGTGAGTGTGGCTTGGTGGGTGTGGCATGGCTTGGTGGGTGTGGCTTAATGGGCTTGGCATAGGAAGGATACTGTAAAATCCCCATTCCTTCATCACCCCAGGGGGAAGGTTATTACAAAATCCCCATTCCCTCCCCACCCCAATAACCTGCTTTCCAGCTCCGTTCTCCTGTGCAGAGCAACCAAAGAAGACCCAGCCAATCAGCTGGGACTCAGGAGGCAGAGAATAGATGGGGGAAGAGCCAGTCAGAGGTGGGATTTGCAGGTTCTCCGAACTACTCAAAATGTCTGCTATTGGTTCTCCAGAACTGGTCAGTACCTGCTGAATACCCACCTCTGCTCTGGATGCACTGATGAGTTGTGATACTTACAAAGGGATGAGGAACCTGAAACATCTTAGTTCTTGCTGAAATCCCAACTTTCCTTAGTCTGAGCCATGTTAGATGGGGCATTTCAACAATCTCTGGAGGTCCCAACTTTCTCATCTAGGGAAGTACAGAATTGGACTTCCCTTCCAATCTTGGCAACTTTAAGATGCGTGGACTTCAATTCCCAGAAT
>BLBF01000066.1:3805820-3824215 GCA_015471245.1 Laticauda colubrina
GGCACTGTGAAGTTGATATGGATGTAACATGGCTTGTTGTGGCTGTTGTTGTATGTCTACTTCCAAGCTGGAGAAAAGAAGCTTGTGGGAGTTTAAGAATCTAAATTGGTAATGGGAACTGTTCTGTATAAAGAATAGTAGACTCCTAAATACAGGTTTCTGATTGGCTAAAGAACTTGAATGAGGATTGGTTCAAAAGGAACCAATCCACATAGCTGCTCAAAGGCGGCAAATATTAAATACTTGTCATTGGCTACAAGCCGGCAGAGAAAAACCTATAAAAGGCTGCTGCAGCTTGAGCCAACGTTCCGTTTTTCAACTGTGTTATAAAATAAAGACTTTGTTGTTGGAACCCAGTCTACCTCGCGTTTTTACGGACGGAACACTGACGCCGAAGGTGGGATCGTCCTAAACGCGAGACTGAGCACGCGGTGACAGATAAAACCAGACGAAGAACAATGGCTGGAAACAACGCACCACCCGCACCCTTCAATCCCAATGAAGAGGATTGGGAATCCTACGTAGACCATTTCCAGATGTACCTGGAGAGCAATGAGATGGAGAAAATCTCAGACCAGCGCAAGAGAGCTGTTTTCTTGACACACTGTGGGCCCGCAATCTTCAAAATGGCCAAGGCTTTGGCGAAGCCCCGAGATGTAAAACAATTGACTTGGACAGAGCTCCAAAGAACATTAAAGGCCCACTATGCACCGGTGGTGTCAAATTTAATAAAGTGGCACGAGTTTTATCGGAGAGACCAGAAAGAAGGCAAAACCATCGCTGATTTTGTGGCAGCCCTCCGAAAAATAGGGGGAGCGTGCGAGTTTCTGAACTTAGATGAAGTGATGCAGGATCAAGTAATATTGGGGTTAAGAGACTCTAATATACAGAGCAAGCTACTGAATAAACCCAACATATCAGTAGCCGAAGCTATAGCAGAAGCCTCGGCTGCTGAAGCCGTGAAAAAATCGGCGGATAAAATGAAACAAATGAATGCGAACAACGACGAAACAAGCCCGGCCAGAGGGAAAAAAACAATCTCCCACCACCACTCACTATGAAGAATTCGACGAGACGTCAGAATCCGGGGAGGAAGACGACGAAATCCACCGCCTATACGCCAACAAGAAAGGGCACGAAAACAGAAATCGGCGGGAATGCGCTGGCTGCGGGGGAAACCATCCTCGAGCCGATTGCAGATTCCTCAATGCCATTTGCAGAGCATGCAAGAAAAGGGGGCATATTGAGAGAGTCTGCAGGAACAAAAAGAATTACAGCCCAAAAAGACGCAGCGACTCCCCAGCAAAGACTGAACCAAAACTATCCGAGAGAAAGTGGCAGCGAAACAAGCAAGCCACTAACCGAGAGAAAGCATTCCAGACTTTCACTATCGGAAGCGCTCAGACGGAAAGCGGGAAGAAGGTAAAAATAATTGTAAAAATTGAAGACAACCCCTGCGAAATGGAGGTTGACTCTGGATCTTTCCTATCAATGGTGTCATGGGACACCATCAAAAAAGTGGTCCCAGACATCAAGATCAAGGAACTCCAGAGACAAAAACTAACCCTCAAGGACTATCAAGGAAACCGAATTCCTGTAGTAGGCCTAGGACATTTCCGAGTCGCCTATAGACAACATGTCGCAGTACTACCATTAACGATAGTCGACCGAGATCGACCAAGCCTCCTGGGCATCGAATGGTTCGCACTATTAGGCATCGGGATGACCGGAGTAGACCGGGTGGCCGCAACCAACTGGGAAGAAGACCTGATCCAAGAATTCCAGGACGTTTTCGATGGCTCCCTAGGCAGGTATCAGGGGACCCCAATTTCTTTTAGTCTAGACCCCCAGGTAGCCCCTAAAAGACTAAAGGCCAGACGAGTTCCTTTTGCTCTAAAAGCAAAAATAGAGGAACAACTAAATAAATTAATAGATCAAGGGGTTTTAGAACCGGTCGACCATGCTAAATGGGAAACACCAATTGTAATGCCGATTAAACCAGACGGGTCAGTTCGAATCTGTGGCTGCAACAAAGCGCATACCCGGTGCCAGTCGTGCAACACCTATTACACTCTCTTGGGGGAGGAAAAGTTTTCGCTAAACTAGACCTAGCACAAGCTTACCAACAGCTCCCAGTAGACCCCTTAACGGCTGAAGCACAAACAATAGTGACTCACAAAGGGGCATTCAAATGCAACAGACTCCAATTTGGAGTAAGCGTAGCCCCAGGCGTTTTCCAGAGTCTCATGGAACGCCTGTTAAATGGTATAAAAGGGGTCGTACCATACTTCGACGACGTCCTAATTTCGGCCAAAGATGCAACCCAGCTTAAGAAAAGACTTAAAGATGTTCTAAATAAATTCAGAGAATCTGGCCTTAAAGTAAAGAAAGAAAAATGCTGTCTAATGACTGATCGCGTCGAATTTTTGGGATATTTGATAGATGGAGAGGGCATACACCTTACCGAAAAAAAAGTCAGAGCTATTAAAGACGCACCAGAACCAAGGAATAAAACTGAACTGCAGGCATTTTTGGGACTAATTAATTTTTATAACGTGTTCCTACGCCACAAAGCAACAATAGCGGAACCATTACACCGATTACTGGACAAGAAAACAATTTGGACTTGGGGGTATAGAGAAAAGAAAGCTTTCCAAAGAATAAAAAACTTATCAACATCAAACACTGTTCTTATCCAGTTTAGCAACACACTGCCATTGACGGTAACCTGCGACGCCTCACCATTTGGAGTCGGTGCCATCCTGAGTCACAAATTGCCAGACGGAAGAGAGGCACTCGTCGCATACTATTCAAAGACTCTGTCTAAAGCCGAGCGAAATTGTAGTCAATTGGACAGGGAAGCCCTGGCAATCGTCGCCGGAGTTAAACGCTTCCACGAATATCTATATGGAAGAACATTTGTAATAGTAACGGACCATAAACCGCTACTTGGAATTTTGGCGGGAAACAACACCGAACATTTTATCCCTGCGAATGACTAAATGGTCAGAATTCCTAGCAGCCTACTCGTATACTCTAACACATCGCCCTGGGAAACAAATCTCCCATGCAGACGCTTTGAGCAGAACTCCGCTACCAATTATAGAGGAAGACCCGGCACCAACGATGACCACCTTGCAGATAGAGACATGCCCAAATCTGCCCATATCTGCAAATGATGTTGTCAGAGCCACCACAAAGGACCCACTGACTGCCCGTGTACTGAACTGGGTAGGTAAAGGCTGGCCGGAAAACCAAAAAACTGAGAACTTTAAGCCTTTCCGGACCAGACAAACTGAACTTTAAATTCAAAAGGGTTGTTTGTTATGGGGTGATCGGGTTGTTATCCCCTCCAAATTACAAACGAGGGTACTCAATATGCTTCACGAAGGCCACCCTGGAATTGTTAAAATGAAAAGCCTTGCTAGAAGCTATGTCTGGTGGCTGGGTATAGATAGGGACATCGAATTCTGGATAAATTTGTGTAACAAATGCCAAAGAAGCACCCGCCACAAGCACCCATAAGGGACTGAGAAACCCCACGAGGCCCCTGGTCACGAATCCACATCGACTTTGCGGGTCCGACTAAGGGACATACTTTCCTCATTGTCGTAGATGCATACTCAAATTGGCTAGAGGTTAAAATTATGCCATCTATGACAACTGAAACCCTTATTAAGCAACTGGACAAACTCTTTGCGACCCATGGCCTGTCGGACGTCCTAGTGTCCGACAACGGGCCACAGTTAACGAGCATTCAATTCGAACAATACCTAGCCTCCCTAGGTATCAGACATGCCCTAACCGCGCCGGCCCATCCGGCTGTGAACGGCAGGGCAGAGAGAATGGTTAGATTTACAAAAGAAGGGTTAGAAAGAATGGACATTGGGGATGTCCAAGATAAAATAAATCGCCTGCTCACCCTCCAACATATCACACCCAGTACCATAACAAACAATAGTCTGGCGGAACTACTAATGGGGAGAAAACTAAGGTCGCAACCAGACAGATTGCACCCAAACTATACACCAGAAAGCCCCCCCGTCTCCTCCACCCGTTTCAGGACATTTAAAATAGGCGACCTAATCGATGCAAAAATTTTTACCGGGGTCCCATTATGGCTACCAGGAACAATTACGCAAATTACAGGCCCCCGGTCCTACCGACTAACCATAGACGACGGCAGGGAATGGAAGCGGCACATAGACCAGCTTCGTTCCCGAAACATCGAAAAAAGTACAAACACAAAACCACAAATATTAAAAAACGACGAAAACCAAACCAAAGAGGGGGGGGGGGCAAAATACGAGAACATAATAAAGAACCATTAAAATTAAATACAGAATACAATAGCAATCAAAAAGAGCATAAAAGAGACTTACAGTAAGAAGACAATCGTGGGGAAAGTCCAGACGAAGGGGCCAGCCAGGCCAGCTCGATCTGCCCGGAGAGAC
The DNA here is from genome assembly GCA_015471245.1 of Laticauda colubrina. Classification (NCBI taxonomy): domain Eukaryota; kingdom Metazoa; phylum Chordata; class Lepidosauria; order Squamata; family Elapidae; genus Laticauda; species Laticauda colubrina. Next base: position 3,810,275 of record BLBF01000066.1, read on the forward strand.
CAGGAGAGAGCGGCAACACCACCGGCCTAAGAAATCTAGGCGGCAGTAAAATGGCTGACTCACCCTTCCAGGCAGTTCCATGGGAAAGAACAAGAGAGACAGCAACCCCATCCGAACCGGTCGAAGTCTTCAACAGGAATGAACCGCGCAAGTCCAGTCGAGTCAAAAGAAGCCCCACCTACCCGCGCGACTACGTCACCACGTAGGACTAAGCCAAGAGGGGAGGGGTGTTCTGTATAAAGAATAGTAGACTCCTAAATACAGGTTTCTGATTGGCTAAAGAACTTGAATGAGGATTGGTTCAAAAGGAACCAATCCACATAGCTGCTCAAAGGTGGCAAATATTAAATACCTGTCATTGGCTACAAGCCGGCAGAGAAAAACCTATAAAAGGCTGCCGCAGCTTGAGCCAATGTTCCATTTTTCAACTGTGTTATAAAATAAAGACTTTGTTGTTGGAACCCGGTCTACCTCGCGTTTTTCCGGGCAGAACAGGAACCTTAAATTATGTCTTCAATCAATCAAATCAACAAACAAGCAAACTGCTTGTGGGTATCTTTATGCACGTCTGAGGTGCCATTTGCTTCTCTGCATCAGGCATCCAAGAATCTTCTGTACCTCTTAAAATTGAGCAGCTAATTACAAACAGCAGTAAAAATGAAAGACAGATGAAGCGCAAATTAAACCAGGCTGAGGAGCCTTTGGCAAAGAAATCTCTCTTTAGCCAGCACCCAAGAGAAAGAGAAAGCAGCGCTGCTGAGGCGCTGTTACATGTTATAAGAGGATTATAAATGTGAGGTACCATAACAGATGGGAGGCTATACAATTTGAGAAATAAATAAGTAGATTCACCCATCCTCATTTCCATCTCCCCTGACACCAAGCCTTTTATGGTCTCCCAGAGCTGTCACATTCGACAATTGTTTAAAGGTACTTTTTTTTAGGCTTCCATTTGTTGCTTTGAAACAAATCACTTTCTATTGTAATGCCTATTGTAACTAATTGGGAAACTAACACATCTGAAGGTGAGGGAGGGACAGAGAAAGAGAGGGAGGGGAGACGAAGGAGGAAGAAAGGGAGACAAAAAAGAAAAGAAAAGGGAGAGAGGATGAGAGAAGGAAAATGAAAGAGACAGGGAGGAAGAAATGACAAGGAAAGGGGAAAAGGAAGAGAAGAGAATGAGAGGAAGGGATGGGAGAGAGGAAGAGAGAGAATCAAAGAGAAAGAAAAAAGAAAAGAAAAAAGAAAGGAAGGGAAGGGAAGGAGGAATGAAGGGAGAGAAGGGGAGGGGTGAAGAAGGGGAGAAAGGAAGAAGAAGAGAGAAAGGTAGAAGAGAAGGGAAGGAAAGAAGGGAGGGAGAGGAGGGTAGTAAAGAAGGAAATGAAAGGAAGAAAAAGAGGAACGAGGCAGGAAAGAAGGGTGGGAGGAAAGAATGAAGGAAGAAAGGGAGGGGAGGAGAGGAGAGGGGAAGGGAAGAGAGAGGAGCACAGGAAGAAAGAAGAAGAGAGAAAGGAAGAAGAATGAAGGAAATGGAGGGAAGAAAAGGAGGAAGGAGGGAGGGAATGAAAGAAGGGAGGGAGGGAAAGAAGGAAGAAGAGAGAGGAATGAGACAGAAGTAAAAAAGGGAGGGAGAGAGGAAAGAAAGGGAAGGGAAACAGAAGAAAAGAAGTGAGGGGAAGGGAAAGGAAAAAAGAGGGAAAGATAAAAAGAAGGAAGAAAGGAAGAGAGAAAAGAGAGAAAATGAAGGAAGGAAGAAAAGAAGAAAGAAAGGGAGGAAATAAGAGGCAAAGAAAAGGCGAAAGAAAAAAAAAAAGAAACATATGCCAGTGGAAAGGGCACTCTCAGCACATGGCTCTGAATAATTCAAGTGGACGAAAGGCCTCAGGGGAGCCAGCGAGCAGCCTCTGCGGGGTCACTCCGAATACGACCCAGGTATGAATTGCAAGCGGCCTCCTGCCACGATAAACGCTCAGTGAAAGCCATTTTATGCAGCGAGGAGGGGGGGACACAAATGAAAACACTGGGGTTGCATTGCTGCGGCCTGGGATCATCTGCGTGCTTGTATGCTCCCCTCCCTCAGAAAAACAGCTTGTTGTTGAAAACTAGTGTTGTGTGACTGGAGGAACTGGGCTCCCTCCTTGTTTTACAACCTTCTTTGAGAACCGAATAGGATGACCTGGCATAATCCTCACAGTCCTGTCATTTTTGACGAGGCAGAGGGCCGGGTTTGTTGTGGGTAGGAAATAATTCCCTCCTCACAGTCTCTCTACAAACCCGAGGGAGGATCTAAGATTGGTTGCGGGGGTGAGATGGAGTCTTTTTAAGTTATGATTTGACACCTTGTGCTCCTCTTGGGCTTATGCCCTAAACAAGAAAACATCGCCCAATTGCCATAAATCCCTGATTTCCTTCTAAAAAAGAATAAAATGGAAATCTGTGCAAGCTTCACCACCACAAACCTTTTCACTACTCATGAGGAGGACACAACCATGTAAGACTTGAAATGGTAGCTGGAAATGAACAACCACGAACGCCCAAGCCAACTTACTCAAGGCTGTGTTGTAGGAACATTAGGCCTGAATTCAGAGTTACAGAGTTGGAAGGGCCCTTGAAAATCCTCTACTCCAACCCTCTGCTCAAGCGGGATCACCAGTAGGATCTAACCTGTTCCACTCCCAGTTTGGTGATCGCATGCGTGCGCATGCACCTAACACGCGTGTGCAGCTTTCCACACACCAGCTGAGGCCTGAAGCACCAATCAGCTGAGAGGATAAAGAAAAGCGCAGGGGCAGGTGGAAGGGCTGATCCTGCACATTTTTCCTTCTTTTTCCTTTCAGTTGATCTTTTTTTCCCTTCTCTCAGGTGATCGTTGGAGGCTTTTTTTTTTTTTTTTTCTTACTACTGGTTCTAACCGGTAGAATATCACCACTGAGCAGGATACTTTAAACCATTCCAGACAGTGTTGTCCAATCTCTTCTTAAAAATTTCCAGTGTTGCAGTGCCCACAATTTCTGCAGGCAAGTTGTTCCACTGATGAATTGTTCTGTCAGGACATTCCTCCTTAGTTCTAGGTTGCTTCTCTCCTTGGTTAGTTTCCATCCATTGCTCCTTGTCCTGCCTTCAGGTGTTTCGGAGAATAGGTTAACCTCCCCTTCTCTAGGGCAAACCCTTAGATATTGGAAGACTTCACATCACAGGAATTTTCTTTTCAAAGAATTTATTTCCACTCTTAGATCTGTCTGTGCTCACCAAAGAAGGGAAAGAAGTTTTGAATTTGAATCCTTTGCAAAGTGGACCTCAAGAGCTGGGTTAGGCCTAGGAAGTTTTTAGACGCGGCATCACCGGGAAATCCCAAAGCTGACATTTAGACTGGGAAGTTGGGGGGAAAACAACCTCAGAATTAAGCAGCAGCAAACCATTTTTGCACCATAGTTATGAAAGCAACACCAAAGTACCACATATGATTGCCAAGAAACAAGCACAAATCAAAATGATCTTCTTGTTTGCATTTTAGTGTGGTTATTTAGCACGATTGAGTGATTTAACTAACATCCTGCCTTTACTATTTTTTATGAATAATTCAAGGCAGTGAACTTGCCAAAATATTCCCTCCTCCTATTTTTCCCGTAAGAACAGCCTTGTGAGGTGGGTTGGGCTGAATGAGAGGAACTGGCCCGAAGTCATCCAGCCAGTCATTTCATGCCTAAAATGGGATTGGAACACAGTCTCCTGGTGATTGGCCCAAAATCACCTAGCCAGCTTTCATGCCTAGGGCAGGACTAGAACTCATGATCTCCCAGTCATTGGCCCAAAGTCACCCAGCTGGCTTTCATGCCGAAGGCGGAACTTAGATGTTTCATAAACCTCAATACACTGTACTGTGTGTTTGCTTTGCGGGTTGGAATTTAGATTGTGCCATCCCGCCCACAACAACTTGACATTTTTGGACCCCCCAACAGAGGCCCTTCTTTCTTAGTCTTTGTTTATACAAAGGGATGCGGTGGCTCAATGGCTAAGACGCTGAGCCTGTCGATCAGAAAGGTCGGCAGTTTGGCGGTTCGAATCCCTAGCACCACGTAATGGAATGAGCTCCCGTTACTTGTCCCAGTTTCTGCCAACCCAGCAATTTGAAAGCATGTAAAAGTGCAAGTAGAAAAATAGGGACCACCTTTGGTGGGAAGGTAACAGCATTCCTTTGGTGTAGTCATACCGGCCACATGACCAAGGAGACGACTTCAGACAGCGCTGGTTCTTCAGCTTTGTAATGGAGATGAGCATCGCCCCATAGAGCCGGAAATGATTAGCATGTATGTACGAGGGGAACCTTTACCTTTTATACCAGGAAGCTCTGGTTATCTATGATACTGACTGAATAACCCAAGGTTTGGGATGAGATTCTGCTTGCTCGTCATCTCTTAACCCCAAGACAACCTTTTGATGATGAACAGAGTTTGCTGAAAGACGCTGATGGCAATTTTTTGGAAAATTAAACTGAATAGCTGTAAGATTGGATTAAAGGTGTCTTAGTTGGGTGTGGAAGTGTTGTACGTGTGAGAGAGGAAGAAAAATCAACATGACAAAAAAACAGGGAAAAGGTTAAAGGGAAAAAAAATGTGATCCAAGAGGAATTTGGACATTTATTTATAGCACTTAGTATTGACATTTCCATCCCCTACAGCTTGGAGTGACAGACTGAAAAAAAAAATGCCGAGATTACAGAATGACAGAACATACCGAAAGCAGCCTGAACCCTCATGGAAAAATCCAATAAGGGTGGATCAAACTTAGTATTTCCCAAATGTTCTCTTCCTGAGCCATATTTTTGTCCTCTATCTACAGAAGCTCCTCAGGACATGGTGGAGGGCCAAAGAATATAAGGACCTGGATCTTCCATAGAGAGGACACCTCTGTTGCAGAGGCCCCACTATGGAGTGCCTGCAACTGAAATGCAAGAGAAATAAAGTGTTAGTACCACTTTATAATGCTTTGGTAAGATCATACTTGGAATATTGCATCCAGCTTCAGTCATCATGATACAAAAAAGATGGTTGGGACTCTAGAAAGAACAGCAACCAAGATGATTAGGGGACCAGAGCAGGGGTGGGATGCTCCCGGTTCGGCCTGGTTCTATAGAACTGGTAGCTCTGAAGAGCGGCAAACACTAAACTGGTTCGGTGTGATGACCTTTTGGTTGTCTGTTTGGCCCATCCGCCCATTCAGGCTCTTGGATGTCCTTTATTTCCCACTTTTTCAACCTCAGCTGCTTTGCACGGCACAGCTGAGCTTGAAAAGCAGGGGAAAAAAAGGATTTCCAAATGCTGCGCACCCACACACAGCACTTGTCAGCTCTCCAGGCAGCACAGCTGAGGTCTTTTTGGAAATGATTTACACACACACACAGTGTGTGTCAGGAGCGTGCGCACACATAGCGCAAAATGCACTCTCACCCAACCGGTAGGAACACCGGTTGAATCCCACCCCTGGACCAGAGGATAAAACATATGAACAAGAGTTGCAGGAATTGGACCTTCTTTTCTAATGAAGAAAAGAAGTAAGGGTGACATCATAGCAGTGTTCCAATATTTGATGGGCTGCCACAAAGAAGGGGGGGGTGTTCAATCAGTGGTGGTATGCTACTGGTTTGGACTGGTTCGGCTGAACTGGTAGTAAATAAAAAAAGCCTCTGACAATCAGCTGAGAGGAGAAAAGCACAGGATTGGCCCTGCTACCCACCTCTGCACTTTATTCTCTCAGCTGATTGGTGCTGGAGGCCTCAGATGGAGCTGCGCACGTGTTAAGTATGTGTGCACATGTGCGTGACCACCAAACTGGTAGTGGAACAGGTAGGATCCCGCTGCTGGGGTCAATCCAGGGTTGGGATTCTACCAGTTCGCACCTATTTGCTACAACCGGTTGTTAACATTCTAAGCAGTTCGGAGAACCGGTTGTTAGAAGAAATTACTGGCCTAATCCTGTAAGGAAGACAGGAAGGAAACATTCTGGTGTTGCTTTCAGAAACTGCCTCTCCGTTAAACCTTATTACATTCTTGGCAGGACTAGACTTCCTGTCTCAGGAACTTCTCTGGAGTTTTTTTTCCCTCCTTTGCTGGTACTTTGCTTGTGTGGAGTGACCATTCAAAGTCACAATGGCTCTGAAAAAAGTGACTTATAACCATTTTTTACACTTATGACTGTTGCAGCATCCCCACAGTCATGAGAGGCCAGGGGAGGAGATGCGTGCCTCGATGTGAGTGATATTGAATTGGCCATACCCAGCCAATAACATGACCACCAAGCCACACCCACCAACTAAGCCACACCCACGGAACCGGTTGTTAAAAAAATTGAATCCCACTCTTGGATCAATCTAGTCTGCAAAGCACCTGAGGGCAGGACAAGAAGTGATGGATGGAAACTAATCAAGGAGAGAACCAACCTAGAGTTAAGGAGGAATCTAAGGTTGAGGATTCATCCTCTGAGCTTGTGGGTTAGTTTCCAAATGTTTCATTACCAGGCTAGGTAACATCTTTAGCAGAGTTTAGGGGATCCACAACCCACAACTCACAAGCTTGGAGAACGAACCTTCACCCTCATCCTACACTTGAGCTACAGATATTTGCCACTATTGCTAAGGAGAAATCTTGTGACAATGAGAACCAGTGGAATGACGGCTTACTTCCAGAAGTTGTGGATGCTTCATCACTGGAAGTTTTTAAAAAGAGATTGGACAGCCACTTGTCTGAAATGGTATAGGGTTTCCTGTTTAACACGGGGCTGGACTAGAAGACCTCCAAGATCCCTTCCCACTCTGTTATTCTGTTAAGTGCAGGAACCTTAGTGGGAACACATCTTAGAGAATGGACAGATTTGTTTTGGAGCAGGCAATGTCAGAGACTACCTGGCCCAGAGCCACGCCCATGGACATGCCCATTTCTTTCTCTGGACAACCCCTCTCTTCCCCAAATGTGGTTTTTTTTCATTCCCCACCTACCCACTTAGGACTCCCAATCTCTTCCATTTGATCTCTTAGACTCCAAGGAGTTGTGCATTCATAATCCATGGGCATCATTGTTTGCACACACGTCACCTGCAGCAACTTCCCAGGTGGTTGCATTGTTGACCTACATAAGTTAAAATATAACTTATTAGCCAACTGTAACAAATAAATCTTCGTTCGATGGTTGTGCCCAAAGACATAGAAGAAAAAAGGCAGGGAAGAAAGGGGGGAAAACCAACATGCAGGCATACATTTCCCATCCTTTGTGTTCTTGTGGTGGTTTCTATAACTCTGAATGTCTATGTCTGTGTCAATGTCCACTATATCTATTCTCTCCTCTCTCTCTTTCTCTCTCTCTCTCTCTCTCATCTCTCACTCTTTCTCTCTCCTATTTTTCTCTCAGAACTCTACTCTCTTTCTCTCCATCTCTCATCTTCCTCTCTGCCTCTATTTATACACACTCTCTCTCATCTCTTCCCCCCTCTCTCTCGCACACATCTCTTTCTCTCTGTTTCTCTCATCTCTCTGGCTCTTTCTCTCTCTCACACATCTCTGTCTCTCTTTCTCCTCTTTCTCTCTGTCTCTTTCATCTCCCGTCTCTCTTACTGTCTCACCTTCTGTTTTTTCTCTCTCTCTCTCTCTCATCTATCATCTCCTTTAAGTCAGGATTGACTCCTGATGACTGCTGGACTGAACCCTGCAGTTTCTTGGAAAGATTCCAGAAGTGGTGTGCTATCACCTCCTTTCCAAGGCTGAAGAAGAAGGATGGGCCCAAAGCAGGCTTTGTGTACTGTATAAGATGGGACCAGAACTCAAAGTGACGGCTGTTTCTAGCCTGATGCCTTCGCCACCACACCAGCTGTACACCACTTATGATAGATATTCTGTGTCTGAAAAGGCAAGTCTGTTTTAACTCAGCAGTGGCTTGCTTCATTGGCAATGTCAACTCAGTAGGCATTAATGTTATGCATTAAGATGCTTGGTTCTTTCCCTGTCTGAGATTCCAATCTCAGATTATAGGCAAGCAATTAAACAGATCAACTTTGGATTGCCAAACTTCAAACAAACAAGGGCACCTAATCAATCCGGCTGAGCACAACAATTTTGCATTGAACTCTACTCCACATCCACTTGCCCATACCTATGCAGCACAAGGCAATTATGGTTACAAAGTGCAAATAGAGACTAGGAATGTGTTGCAAAGGCAGGAGATATCAGTCCAACACGTTGAAGGAACATGGCCCCTAGAGACAACAAATAGAGTTGAAGAAGTCACATCACACCTACAGAAAGGGGAAGGAGTGAAAAGAAATATTAGACGCATACAGATGGCTCTAACAGATATTTTGTCAGTATAAACATGAAAATACAAACTGACAGATAAATACGCTCCCTCCTTCCTTGGAGCCTAAACAGACCCCGATCTATAAAACTCTGGGAAGTCAACCAGGAACACCCACCATTGTAAGTCTATTCTCTGGTTTCCACAGAGACTCACTTGGCAAAGTAAGTAAGATTGTGTTACTTTCTTGGAATGCTGTGTTCTTCCAACAATAAAAACAGAGAGATGCAAGAGTTCCATAGAGACAATTAAAATACTGCAATGTGTGTATGTGTGTGTGTGTGTGTGTGAAAGAGAGAGAGAGAGAGAGAGAAAGACAGACAGACAGACAGAGACAGGGGGAGGGAGGGAGGCAGAGAGAGAGAGAGAGAAAGAGAGAGAATGTCAAGTGCAGGAAATCAGGAGTCCAGGCAATTTGAATGAGTATAAAGGTTTATTACAAGTTTATGCTCTCGACAAGAATCTGAACTACTAACTACTAGATCTCTTTTGGGACCAAAAGGACTCAAGACTGATGACATGTTTAACCCCTTCTTCAAGCTCAGCTGGTCGAGAGAGAGAGAGAGAGAGAGAGAGGGAGGGAGGGAGGGAGGGAGGGAGGGAGGGAGGGAGGGAGAGAGAGAGAGAGAGAGAGAGAGAGAGAGAGAGAGAGATCTTAATCTAGATTTAGGATACAAACCTATAGGCATTTATTTAGAAGTGCGATGAAATGTAGCCTGGATTCCCAGGAAGGAGGGGTTGTATTCCAGAGGAGGACCAAAAAGACAGTGAAGTTTAAGAAAGTATTAAAGTTTAGATAGATGAGAGAAAAAGAGTGGAGGCAACTCCTCCCTCAGAATATATCTTTAACGATGCAAGTATTTACTTTGGCAAGATTTCTGTCTATAGGTGAGGAATAATAAAGGGAACTTCTGAGACATGATTCTGCACATTTTTGAGGCCTGTCAGAAAAATCTCAATAGTTTTTTTTTATTTTTATTATTCAAGCTTCCTCCAAACTGGGGCTGTAAATTAGCAATGGTTTAAACTTCTCAGCAAACATATATGGGAAGAATCACTGGCAAATGTTATCATACCTGTATCTTTGTCTGGTCTATCCCTTGTCTGGCTTACAGGCGCTTTAAAAAATAGATTGACCTCTTCAATATTTGAGGCAGCCCCTCAAATATTGGAAGACTGCTACTATGTCACATAACACTGGGACATTGCAACCATCATAAGTATAACCCAGTTTTCAAGCGTTCGAATTTTGACCCTGGGGATGCTGCAAGGGTCATAAGGGTGAAAAATGGTCGTAAGTCACTTTTTCCAGTGCTGTTATAACTTTGAATGGTCACTAAATGAATGGTTATCAATTGAGAACTACCTGTATTGGAAAAGGGAACATGTAACAAGAGAAGCATGATCCAAGGGAAACTTGACATGATGAAATCAGAAATGGTGCATACCAAATTGGATGCTTCAAGAATACATGAACTTAAGTGAATCGAATGGGTCACTTTAAATCAAATGATCACATGATTTTCCAGCACATGAGAGTACATGAAGGAATGAAGAGACCATGACACTGAAAATGAACATTTCTAAGTAGATTTTTGGCTAAAACGTAAAAATAAAGGTTTCCCTCTCACATATGTGCTAGTTGTTTCTGCCTCTAGGGGACAGTGCTCATATCCGTTACACAACCGAAGAGCCAGCAATGTCCAAAGACGTTTCCGTGGTTATGTGGCCATCATGACTAAATGCTGAAGGCGCACGGAGCACTGTTACCTTCCCACCAAAATGGTCCCTATTTTTCTACTTGCAGTTACAAGCTGTTAGGTTGGCAGAAGCCTGAGACAGCTAATCAAAGCTTACTTCGTTATGCGGCACGAAGGATTCAAACTGCCAAACTGCTGACCTTTCTGATGGACAAGTCCAGCATGTTAGCCACTGAGCCACAGTGTCCCTGCAGATTTTCGGCTATAACCCAACAAATGGAAGGATTATATCTACCAGAATTAGAGGATAGCAATAGCAATGGCACTTAGACTTATATACTGCTTCACGCTACTTTTATAGCCCTCTCTAAGCGGTTTACAGAGTCAGCCCCCCAACAATCTGGGGTCTCACTTTATCAACCTCAGAAAGATGGAAAGCCAAGTCAACCTTGAGCCGGTCAGGATTGAACTGCTGGCAGTGAGCAGTGTATTAGCCTGCAATACTGCACTAGAAACACTGCGCCACCACGGCGCAGGAAATAGCAATGTTGAATAGTAAGATTTGATTTAGAAGGCAAGATATCCATTCAAGATTAATTTCTATTAAACAAGAAAGGGATATTATGCACTGACATGCAGTAAGGTACGTAAAATGTATGAGGTTTGTTAGGATACATTTGTCAAGCAGGGGGCTTTGCCTGGTCCTTGGGATAAGGGCTGTTATTGCTTGAAATTAAGATTTGTCTACTATTTCCCAAAACCCTGAATTGAGCTTCATCAAATTGTTGTACAGATGTGCAAGCCACCCAAAGATGTAATGAAAATTTCTGGGAGAGTAGAATACAATAGAATAGAATAACAGAGTTGGAAGGGACCTTGGAGGTCTTCTAGTCCAACTCCCTGCCTAGGCAGGAAACCCTACACCACTTCAGACAAATGATTGTCCAACTTCTTATTAAAAACTTCTGGTGTTGGAGAATTCACAACTCTGGAGGCAAGTTGTTCCACTGATTAATTGTTCGAACTATCTGGAAATTTCTCCTTAGATCTAAGTTGCTTCTCTCCTTCATTAGTTTCCACCCATTGCTTCTTGCCCTGCCCTCAGATGCTTTGGAGAATAGCTTGACTTTGTCTTCTTTGTGGCAGCCCCTGAGATATTGGAACACTGCTATCATGTCTTACCTAATCCTTCTTTTCATTAGACTAGATATACCCAGTTCCTGCAACCGTTCTTCATGTTTTAGCCTAATCACCTTTGTTTGAAATTGAAACAGATATGAAACAGAACATGAAAAAACTATGTCATAGAACTAACCAATGATCAAAATGCATACACTGGAAAAATGAAGCAAGGTAGAATCCCAGGAAATCTGAATTGGATAAATTCAATAATTCAGGTAGTGTGCTAAAGAGTTTGTAAAGATCATTCTTTGCTTATTGATTCATCTTCAAGCAATTTAAATGAAGAATCTATGGATGGATATTGTGGAATGGACAACTTGACCACATAATAAGACATAGAAGACGAAATGTTTACAGGGGTTGGACTAGAAGACCTCAAAGTAGTGGTGAGATTCATTTTTTTAAATTACTGGTTCTGTGGGTGTGGCTTGGTGGCGTGGCAGAGGAAGGATACTCCAAAATTTCCATTCCCATCCCACTCCTGGGGAAAGGTTACTGTAAAATCCTCATTCCCTCCCTACCTCACTAACCTGCTTTCCAGCTCTGTTCTCCTGTGCAGGGCAACAAAAGAAAACCCAGCCAATCAGCTGAGACTTGGGAGGCAGAGAATAAATGGGAGTAGGGCCAATCAGAGGAGTATTTGCCAGTTCTCTGAAGTACTCAAAATTTCCACTACCAGAAAAAAGAAACAAGAAACAGCCTTGGATTATTTGGATTAGTTGGTGATTTTTGGATTTTTGGTTATCAGATTTAAATGACTAAAATTAATTGGGTGGTTGTTTAAAAGTGTTTAAAATGGCATCACTCTTGTAAGAACTGAAATGGAACTTAAAAAACAGAAAGAAGATGCACAAGAAGAAAGAGAGTTTTTTGGCTTCGTATTTCAATTTTTAGGAATGGAGATCTTGAACTATGAGAAACAACAAGAAATGCTTGAAGAACAAGAAGGGAGGGACAAAGAAGAAGCCATCTTTAATGATCAAGTAATTCTATGTGGGGGGAAAAAAGGAAAGAGGGGGAAAGACAGTGAAAAATTTAAGATTTGAAAAAACAACTAAAAAAAGAACAGCTTGAAAAGTAATTACAATATTAGGAAGAAACAGAAGAGAGGATTACAGAAGAGAGAATTAGAGAGACAAGGGGTCAAAAAGTGGATGGAGAGGAAGAGGGGGAAGAAGGAAAGGAAAAGAAGTAATAAAGGACAGAAACAGGATAAAGAGAAACAGGGAAAATGTACAAGGATTAAAGGTATAAGCCTATTTAGAAAACAGAGATAATGGGTGAAAATTTAATTGAAAGAGAGGATTCTGCAAGGGTACCTAAGATAGCATTGTTATATTAGAAATAGAAATGAATTTAGAAAATATGAAACAAGTGTGATGACAGTGATGGATAAAATACTTATTGTAATTTTATAGAATGTTTGTTAAGAAATAAATGAAATAAAGAGGATGAGAGAACGAAGTTAGGAAAGGATGGAAACATTTTAATTGTTATTAATGATTTATAAAAATTTAAGTGGAAAGAAATATGAAAAAAAATTATGGAAATTATGGAAAAAATTAAGGAAGTATAAGACTTAATTGAAAAAAAATGGCTAATTGAAAAGAGATGTTAATTAATATTGATGGAAGATTGTAACTAACATTAATGGTTGAGCCGAATTGGAATAGAATGAGTATTTTTTGTATTCTTGTTATATATGCATATATATATATATGCTGTTCAGCTTCCTTCGGGTCATTGTAGTTGTGCTTTTAAAGTTGTAGCAACGTTTCAGCAGAATCTCATCTGCCATCATCAAGCTTCTGTATTGAGTTTGTCTGTGGGTCAGGCTATCAAAGCTGTTAGTTTTAAATTTGAGGCTAGCCTACTGTTGTCCCAGGATGGTTTTTTTCTACATCCTGATTGGTTGGGAGTCTTGGTCTGTGTTTATTGGTCTTGGAGTTTGTTTAATTGGTGTTTCTGGTTTCTTCTGTCTGTTTTGTGGCTTTGATTGGCTGGCAACACTGTGTTCCTGTGTTGGAAGCTTTCAGTGCAGCTTGGCTTTGTGTGAAAGGATGGCTATTATCTATTAGGAAGCTCGGTTTCATCTGGGTACTTGGTTGGGGTGTGTTTGAGCTGGAGGTATCAGGGGGAGTCTGTTTGTGCCCAGGTGTTTGTCTGGCTTGTGGCATGGAGATCTTTCTATTTGAGAGTGCAGGCTTCCAAATGATTGACAGTCTGGTGGAATCATCTCTTCTATTCATGCTTTCAGGTCTTTTTTCAATCTCTATGGCTTCTCTGATGATTCTGTGGCTGGGGTTTTCTATAGTGGCTAGGGTTTTGGTGCCATTGAAGTTGATGTTATGACCTGTGGCTTTCATGTGTTGGACTAGTGAGGAGGTGTGTTCCAGCTTTTTTACTGCATTTTTGTGTTCATCTAGGCGGGTACTTATTCTTCTATTGGTCTGTCCAATGTATGTGGCCGGGCATGATGCACAGGGAACTTCGTATATGCCTTGGTTTTCCATGTTATCTTTGGGGTTTCTAAGGATGGCTGCTATTTTTTGTCTGTTTTGAAGGCAGTCTTGATGTGATGCCTGTGTAGTATCTTACTGATATTGTCTGTGGTACCTCTTATGTAGGGCAGTACAGCTGTTCCATAGGTCTGTTGATCTTCTAGGTCTCTATTATGTCTTAGTGTGTTTTTGTGGATCAAGCTGGTGATTTTGTTTTTG